>JADBJO010023314.1:5000-26728 GCA_016801955.1 Conus betulinus
AGTCATGTTGCATATTTCAGACGCTGACAGCACATCGTTGAGCTCTTCCTGTCACCTGATCTCTGCCAGCGAATCAGACTCAAAGAGCGTGCCATTGTGACAGACAGCAAACCATACCTTATCACGTTATCAGTCGGCGGCGTCTTTTGCACACTTGTACTGGCACAGAGCTTCCAAGAACCCGCAGATTCTCTCGGCAGGTGTCGCTTTTTCTGCTCGCGCGGATGGTGGATGGAAGATGTGATTGGCTTTGGTGAACAGCTCTGCTGCAAACCTTCCCTGGACAGTGCATCAGAACTGATCAGTCGGATGAAGCTAAGGCACCAAAACATCGCTGAAAGAAGAGCTGTTGCTCAAACTATGTTTGTGTCTTCACAACTATGCTTTGTTCTGCAGTTCAGCTCTGCTTAGGATCCTGCTTCTCACCCCCCCCCCCCCCCCACCCCCCACACACACACACAACACACATCATCCTCTTCCCCCTAACCCCACCTGCAAAGTCATGTTCTGATTATTGATGACCTGCCCCCTGCAAAGTTACTGACATTTTCTTCAAATGTGGCATCATCATTGTCACAACCGACATTTTCTTCAAATGTGGCATCGTCATTGTCACAACCGACATCTTCAAATGTGGCATCGCCATTGCCACAACCGGATCATTTGCTGAATACAATGAGCAGATTTATTTTCTGACAAAAGCCAAAAACTAAAGAGTGAGAAAGACACAGAGAGAGAGAGAGAGACAGTGAAGAGAGAGACAGAGAGAGAGACAGAGACAGAGACAGAGAGACAGAGACAGAGAGATTAACATTGATCAAAACTGTTAAACACTGGCAGAAAGAAAACATTTTGAAAAAAAAAAAACTTGATCAAAATCGCTGTTATTTTTAACAACATTTTCAATGATACAAAACTGGCAGAAAGGAAAATCAATCTCATACAGCAAATTAAACATCCTTACATAATATTTCCCCTGTTGCACCTTAATGAGTGAGAAAAAATCACCAACACACCATAAATTTGCTGTAGTGGCCAATATGAAAGAAATTATACAGGAATCATGGGGACGTCTGAGACACAAATTAAAAAGGACAACCACACACACACACACACACACCACCACACACACACACACACACACACACACACACACCACACACACACACCACACCCGAGTGCTGACTGTCAGCTTCAATTCAGACTAAAGTTCAACTTAAAATCAAAATCAAAACACAAATTACACGACATTTTCATGAATTTGTTTGTCTCTTTTTGTGCAGCAGTACAGTATTTTTCCTGAGTTGTTTCAATATCTGCCTGCAGACAGTTTTTTGGAACTAAAATCAAAATGCTTGATAAGGGAAAATAGTTTGTGCTGGAAGGAAACAGGGTGTTTGTATCGTTGTTTTTTCGTTTTTTTTCCAAGTCTGGTACTGGTATGGCAATGTACAAACTTCACCCCTTTTTCCTCAGTTCAGTGTTTTTTTATGCAGTGACTGACTGATGATCATCTCTTCCTTCCACCTCCCTCCCCCACTTGCCCATCTCCCCTCACTGCAGAGTTCACTCTTTCCCCATTGACTCCACCCACCTTTGCCTTAGCTTTTCTTAATTCATGGTATATTCATAACACATGAACTGAAAAAGGGCAAATGAGAGAGAGAGAGAGAGAGAGAGAGAGAGAGAGAGAGAGGAGAGAGAGGGAGGGAGGGAGAGAGAGAGCTCTTTCATGGTCTTTTGGTGACAACCATTAAATCTGTCATCTTGTAATGTTCTAATACTTGCAACACCTGCTTTAAAACAGAACAAATCAAAAACTATCGATCAGTCTTGAGCCAGCTGCAAGTGCAACATGAAAACACCTGTGGCAGGTAGGTGTAGGCCTCCTCTTCCCCAATCTCAATCTTGGCATGTTCTGGTAACTAATATTTTGGGGCGGGGGGGAGGGGGGGTGGGGGTGGCAGTTCTGTTTTAACTCAATCAAGTCTTGTCGGAAGCGGGTTTCCGACGCTGTTCACATCGCTTGAAGGCATGTCGGATGCATACTTCCGACAGAGTTTGACAATGTTGAAATCATACGCGCTTTCATTTAAGGGCTATAAATCTTGTTTTGGAGACAGCTTAGGGCCTTCTCTTTGCAGTTGCCTTAATTTAGACCATTCTTCATACATTCTGTAGCAGTTTTATACAGATTTGAATTGTCCTACTCTCAGTTCCGCGATCACACGATTTTGAACACGATCACACAATTTGAGTGGACCAAGCATTTTGGGGTCAAATTCTTGTGTTTTATGCAGTTGTCATAAAAGTACTATTCTCTGTTGGTCATACCACGCGCTCAGAAGTGTAACTGAACTTGTGTGTTGGGAGGACAGAGAGCATGAAGAAGTGGATTACAGTGTGCACCAAAAAGTTCTTGCTTTTCTGCAAATGCGTATCATTTTGGATTACTTAATCATGTGAACTGTGTAAATTCCTCACTTAAGGTAAGCATTTTTTTTTTATAAATATATTTTTTCTTTTATCCAGTAGTGTATGTTTCATGCTCCTAGGTGAAGTGGTTGATTTTTTATGATTTTTTTTTTTAATTGCCCACAATTGTGTGATCTGAGGGACAAACTGGTCCATTTTGGCTGTGACTTGATTGAGTTAAGATGTGCTGGCATCAGCTAGTCCTTGAGGGTGAAACGCGGAAAGTCGCAAGCCTGCCGAGAAGACCCACACAAAACTGGCAAAATTTTGATTTCTGACTCTCTTTGGTCTTTTTTCCTTTCAGATCAAGGTTTTTTTTTCATTTATACGACCCATGAAGAGCGAATGGATGAAGATGATGATTGAGCACATTGAAGGAAAGAACAGAGGACATGTCGCGCCATTTTTTTTCTAACAAAAGCAAGACAGACAGTGAGGCCCTGGGTCTGACCTGGGAGAGAAGCTCTGAATACAGATTACAGAAATAAATCATGTAATGCTGCCAAAAGAATACAAAGACTTCACGTAACATGGAAGAAAGTGTATGCATGTGTGTCTTCTTCTTCCTTAATGACTGGTTCACTCAAAAAACGAGTAGGTCACCAGCTCGCAGTGTGTGTGTGTATGTGTCTGTGTGTGTGTGTGTGTGCATGAGGGGGGGGGGGGGGGGTGTGGTGATTGTGTGCGTGCATGCATGGTGTGTGTGTGGCAGGGGGGGGGGGGGGGGGGGGGGGAGAAAAGAAAGTGTATGCATGTCCACACGTGTGTGTGTGCATATGTGTGTGTGTGTGTGTGTGTGTGTGTGTGTGCATGGGGGGGTGGGGTCACAAGCGGGGGTGGGGTGTTAAACCATACGTAACAAAGAAAAAAAAACTTTATTCAATTGTAATTTGATTTGCAAACTTTGAATTCAAATTATAAAGAATGCAAAAGTGGTTAGTTATACGAGTTGAGAAAATTATGTGGGGTGAATATATCTCTATTACAACTGAAAGGGAGAGAAATGTGAAAGAGGAGCAGAAACAATGGTATTACACATATTCAAGTTGCGAGGTTCGGCAGAGACGTAAACAAAAGGGGTCGATAACCGCTACCTATCAGAGACCGGGAATGGAGACCGACCACATGAACTTTGATCACATCGAACCATCGACTCATCTTACGGGTCGGTAGAAATTAAACCTGCTGGGAAGCGGGGTATGCATGAAACGCCTGTGTTCGGTTGCTAAGAAAAGCAGTTGAATAAAAACAACATTTCAGTTTACGTACCTGTTCACAAGCCATGATATAACTCTCAAATGCACGCCCCTTCGCGCAGCTCAACACAGCACACAGAAAACGAACTCACTCGTCCGAACGGAAGTTTGCTCCCCACGTGGTAATCTATAAATAGTGACGGAAGTTCTTTTTTTTTTTTTTTTCTTTTTTTTTGCAGACGACCGTTCGCCGGTCCTACCGACTTGCAACGTCACCCAGATTCCTACCTGACGACGCCGTCTACCCCGACCGCAAACACCATTAACCTCGAACAAACCTGCCAGCGTACGAAGCCTTGCCATGACGCTCGACTTCATGCTGCAGCATGCTATGCCAATGTATACTCAAAAGACCACTATTTCTCTTTGTTCTTTTAAGTTTCTTTTTTCTCTCTGTTCTCTCTCTCTCTCTCTCTCCTCTCCTCTCTCTCTCTCTCTTTGTGTCTGGGACGTTTGTTTCAAAAGCTGAAATGTTTATAGATAGATAGATAGATAGAAAAACATTCAAACAGAGAAATAAACGACAGTCACATCAATTCTCACAATATACAATAATGAACTGCTTTGGATGTCAATATTGGACTTTTCGATAACTTCTCTAACAAGGATGTTGACCGAGGTATTCCCTTATGTTTATATGTATAAACGCAGAATTTTGAAGCTGAAAAAAGGTCTAATAGGACGATTTTCGCCTGAGGAGTTAGAATAAGACCTCCAAGGTAAGTGAGAAAACTGTGCCAGAATGTCAATGATTTAATGCTCAACTGGTTAACATCAGCCGTTTAAATATGAACTGGTTGCACGTCAGCCGCTTGATGCTGAACTGTTGAATGACAAATGTTTAAAGTTGAATTGGTTGAACATCAATCGTTTAATGTTGGACTGGTTGAATGTCAAGTATTTAATGTAGAAGTGGTTGAACGTCAACTGTTTCATGTTGAACTGGTTGAATGTCAACCGTTTATATTCAACTGGTTTAATGTCATGCATTTAATGTTGAAGTGGTTGAATGTCAACTGTTTGATATTGGACTGGTTGAATGTCAAGGTTTAATGTTGAACTGACTGGTTGCATATCAACAGTTTAAAGTTGAACTGGATGAATGTCAAGCGTTTAATGTTGAACTGGTTGAACGTCAACCGTTTAATGTTGAACTGGTTGAATGTCAAGCGTTCAATGTTGAACTGGTTGAATGTCAATTGTTTAGTGTTGAACGTCAACCGTTTTGATGTGAAACTGGTTGAACGTTAAACCGTTTGATGTTTGAACTGGTTGAATGTCAAGTGTTTCATGTTGAACTGGTTAACGTCAACCGCTTCATGTTGAACTGGTTGAATATCAAACAGCTATTTTGAACTAGTTGAATGTCACGTGTTTAACGTTTGAACGTTGTCACCTGTGACTGTTTCGTGTGTTTGCACTAACCGGTTTTCACAGACAATATTTCAGACAAATAAAAACAACACACACACACACACACACACACACACACACACACACACACACACACACACACAGCACACAGCACAGCACAGCACAGCACAGCCCAGCACAGCACCACAGCACATCCTTACAAGTAACCGCTTCCTTCCCTCTTCCACTGTGTACAAGAATTAAATGTGTATCAGAGGATGACATCTAGATCGGATTCTCCTGTCAGGATTTGTACATTGTACAGAATTAGATCTACGTCAGTTCTCCTGTCGCCATCGGGTGTTTTGTACAGGGTTAGAGCTCCGGCTGATGACAATTACGATCACCGATGATAATGACAGTCTTATAATGATAATCATTACCGTAATTAAAAAGATGCTGACAGGGATGATGACGACGACGAAGACGACGACGACGACGACGATGATGATGATGATGATGATGATGATGATGATGATGATGATAATGATGACAATGATGAGACAGAGCAGTTCCTTACCTGGTTGTCCCAGACGTTCTTCATGGGTCAGGATGTGACCAATGTCGTCGGCACACTGGTCACACTGCCAGGCATGACCCGTGCTATGACTTGCCTGACCATCATGACGTAGATCCCGCTTGGTGGTCCCTCTGTGTTGGGGGGGGGGGGGGGGGGGGGCAGAGCTGGGGCGCTGTACCGGGGGAATGAAGCGGGCCAATCTGTCCCCTCCACCTGTCTGGTGGACTGCAGGCGGAGACCGAAGAGGTTCACTCAGTGTCTGTCCACCTCCAGCCGGGATGGAGAGGGGGGGGGGGGGTTCCCAGTGTACACTGTACAGCGAACCTGCCCACACGCTGACTGACGGCAGTTGCCTCCGGACAGCAGAGGGACAACCGATGAGAACTGGACAATGTGACACGCGATACAAAGTCAGGTGTAGGTCCCTAAACTCCGTACATATCTGAAATGGGGTCTATAGATCTACAGTACAACCGTCTGTGTAGTCACAGGGCTTCAGAATTTAAATCTATCATGCGTTGTGCTATTATTGAAGTAGTTGTACAATTAGCAGATGTGACAGAAGCAGTACGAGCAGCAGCAACAGCAGCTGTGGCAGCAGTAGTGGTGGCAGTGCCAGCAGTAGTCTCTGCCTCGTGTTCCCTCTCTCTCTTTCAAATTGTGGTTCGATCTGAAAATATGAGGGACGGATTTATAGCACACTTTCAGAGTATTCCACCTTATCCTCATATTATTGTGTAGCAGAGGAAGTAGCAGTAGTAAGTAGTATCAGTAGTAGTAGTAGTAGTATAGTATTCTTGTAGTGATAGTAGCAGTAGCAGCAGCAGTAGTGGTTGGTATCATAGTAGTAGAGGTGCAATAATCATTTAGTTTGTTCCAGTATTCATTCAGTTTCAGATTTGACTCTGTGAGTCTCTCTGTCTTTGTCTGTCTGTCTTTCTCACAACACACTCTCTCTCTCCTCTCTCTCTCTCATCTCCTCTCTCTCTCTCTCTCTCTCCAGCCCTGATGTGGCCCTTTGCGGTCAGCTGGGCTCTAAGCAACATTATCTTATCTCTGTTGTGTGTGTTTGTGTGTGTGTGTGGTGGTGTGTGTGTGTGGGTCTTTATCTGTCGTCTGTCTGTCTGTCTGTCTGTCTTCTCTCTCTCTCTCTCTCTCTCTCTCTCTCTCTCTCTCTCTCTCTCACACACACACACACACACGCGCGCGCGCGCGCGCACCACACACACACACACACACACACAGCACACCACACCACACAAACACCTGACTATCCACACTCAAATCCTTTATTAACGACCTTGAAAGGCATATAAAACCACTGAACTTCTGTGCTACCTTCTTTCTCCTTTTAGGTTATTTATAAAAGAAATTCGCCACTGAAACTGTTTGGGAAACTATCTAAACATACACGTCAGCTTGGAAGATGTCACGGATATGGTCTAATCTGAGTCTGGTCGCTGATCTCTCTCATCTCTCTCTCTCTCTCTCTCGCTCTCTCTCTCTCTCTCCCTCTCTCTCTCATCTCTCTCTGTGCTTTGAAAATGAGAAAAAAAAATTGTGAGGGTGGGTCCACTGGTCCATCTTCAAATGTAGATGAAAGACGGATGGGTGTGGGGCGATGGATGGTGTGTGTGAGACAGGGAGAGGCGAATGTTAGAAGGGCGTGCTGATGTATAGTTAGGATGTATAAGCATATTTACCTAAAAGAATAAAGGATTTAAACGGAATATGCATGCAAAAATTATGAACATTAAACAAAATATAAGCAAAGAAATGTGAAATTATTTATGAAACAAGAGGGAGAAATAGGAAAACCATTTGAACAGATAAGTATTCTGATGAAAGGAAAACACATAATCGCATACTGAAGCAAGACTACTTACCTAGACTACTTATCTTTCACTACAATTAAAAACAAGATGCAAAGCATATAAACATACTCACAGCTTATCTTGAATACGCGTGCACATATCAAGAAACGTCACAAATCAAACATGCGTCATAAAGAAACGTCACAATCAAAACATACATCATAATGTATTTCGTCACTGAGATAAACTCTAAGTACTTTCGGAGATATTCCATAAAGAAGAAAAAAGCCGTTTGGGGCCGTTAGTAACGGCTATTCTGGTAAAATAAAACATCGGGCATCATCCGTGACCCATAATGAACATACCTACAAATTTCCAGAAAGATCGGCCCCCGGAAGTTTGTTTTTGAGCGAGTGGAACACATTTTGACCACGGACAGACAGACAGACAGCATTTCTTCGTTCCTATTGTAATGTACTCCCTGTTCTATAGGAACTGCGTATACAAGTTTCAATACGGGTAAAACTGATTTATTGGGCAAATCTTAAATCACTGAGGGCAAACTGCGAGGAGAACAAATTTTCATAGCAGACGACACGGACTCTTAGCACTGAAACGGGAACGAACTAAGTAGATGATCGGTCAAGTTTTGTTGTCTGACTCTCGCTCTCAAAAGTTTGGATGCGTGGTGTAATAATTATTCCCTACACACACCCACACCATACGCACATGGATAGCCAGGCAACACACGAGTTAATTTTTTTTTTCTTTATAATTATGCTGCCTGAACCATCAAAATATACATTCATGTGAATTAGTACAAATCAATACATATCACTACATAGTATATAGATCAAGATATCAATACACAGGAACTTCAATCATCCAATATCAGCATATCATATTACAGATCTTGGTATCACTCACAGATCTCGCCGGCGCCGTCCACAGTGTCTCACACATACAGTCAATGCACTCGGTTCCACAGCATTCTTGAAGCCACAGTCCACAGCACTAAAATATGACGAAGAAGGATAACCAAGGTCCCCACACACGGTAAACACAGCCGTTCACAAACACAAGCGATGAAGAAAAAGAAACAGAGTCCCACACAACAAGCACAATAAATCACGTCGAACTATCAGAAGAAGAACCGCAGATTCACAGGACACAGTAATCCATAGCAGAAGAACCGCAGATTCACAAAGCACAGCAATCCATAGAAGAAGAACCGCAGATTCATAAAGCACAGTAATCCATTGAAGAAGAATCGCAGATTCACATGGCACAACTCAATGTTGAATCCCCGTAGAACACTTTTTTTCAGCAAAGTCCCATAGAACACAATAACCTTCGATTCGACGTGTAGTTGATCTAACACAAAATTTAATTAACTTCTCCGTGTATTGATATTACAATGTTCACATCAATAAACTCAGCCCACCGACACATATGAGGTGGTACAATTAGCGCACATAAATTTTCTTGCAGAGACTATATTTAAGTCTTTCTCGGCGACACAGCCTTCACAACAATTTTAATTACAAATAAATTTCCTGGTACATATTTCACTGGTACCGTCATCAGAAGTATCGCACATACACATTGACCATCGACGCACTACTGACTTGAAAGTCAGCCTCTCCACATAGTATCACTACGGAGAAAACGACGATTTAAACAAAAATAAAACTAAGCTGCACACCACCAAAGCCTCGGCCGTTAGTTCTTGCTCTCCCTCTCGTCAATATTATTATTTGCATTCTGCTGGAATGGGAAGAGAAGATTCTGTTGGGATGGGTAAGTGTTATTGTTATTAATAAACTGTCTTAAACTGCCACTCGTTTCAAGAAAGTTCTGCCGGATACTGAGGTTTACATTGTATTCACAGCAATTTTTGTTTATGTTTTTGCGTTTTCCGTAATGTATAAGATCTTTTGGGCTCGAAATCAGGGAAAAAAGTCAGCTTACTTTTCATATGGGAAGTTTGTAAAATGAGGAAAATTGGGTTGACACCTATGAGCTTTCCAAATAACCTTTGTTTTGAAAAAAAAGACAAAGAGCTAAGAGTCTCCTCTCCTCTCTCTCTCTCTCTCATTCTCTCTCTTCGTTCATGCTCTGTCTGCTCAAGCGTGTGAGTGTGCGCGCGCATGTGCTTGTGTGTGTGTGGTGTGTGTGTGTGTGTGTGCGTGTGTGTGTTGTGCGCGCGCGCGCGCGCACGCGCGTGTGTGTGTATGTGTGTGCGTGTGTGTGTGTGTTTTCTATGAGCACATATGTGCGTGCATGCATGCATACGTGTGTGTGTGTGTGTGTGTGTGTGTGTGTGTGTGTGTGTCTATGCCCTGTGTGTCTGTGTGCATGCGTGCGTGACTTAGGCTCAGAGTTTGATGGTGACAAGAACTCTCAAGGTCTAGAAAAACACAATATGATGATAACACAATCATGATAACGCATTGTGCAAAAGGACACCGTGGTCTGTGTATGAAACGCAGTTTGTATAGTACTCAATATACAGACTCATTATAGTCGTTTTCTATTGATGGAACTATGGAGATATTTTGCAATATGGTTTGGGTCTCATGTAGCTTGATGGAGCAGATGTTCAGAAAGTGAAATCTGTTTTCAACAAAACCAGAATATGTATACTGACCTATCCGACTGTATCTGTGTGTTTTCACCACACACAATACGCATACTGGCCTATTCCGAATGTATCTGCGTGTTTTTCAACCACACACAATACGCATACTGGTCTATTCCGATTGTATCTGTGTGTTTTCAACCACAAACACAACGCATACTGACCTGTTCCGATTGTACCTGTGTTTTTTCAAACACGCACAATATGTATACTGATCTATTCCGACTGTATCTGTGTCTTTTCAATCACCCACAATAACTATACTGACCTATTCCGACTGTATCCGTGTCTTTTCAACCACACACAATATGTATACTGACCTCTTCGACTGTATCTGTATGTTTTCAGCCACACAGCGTATGTATACTGACTCTCTCCGCCTGTATCTGTGCATTTACAACCACCCACAATATGCATACTGACCTGTTCCGACTGTCTCTGTGTGTTTTTCAACGACACACATTACGTATAGGCCTACTGGCCTATTCCAGCTGTACCTGTGTCTTATCAACAACCCACAGTATGTATACTGACCTATTCCGACTGTATGTGTATGTTTACAACCACCCACAATATGTATACTGACCTGTTCCGATGTGTCTCTGTGTGTTTTCAACGACACATATTACGTATAGGCCTACTGGCCTATTCCAGCTGTACCTGTGTCTTATCAACCAACCACAATATGTATACTGACCTATTCCGACTGTATCTGCGGTGTTTTCACCCACACACAATATGTACACGGACCTGTTCCGACTGTCTCTCTGTGTGTTATCAGCCACACACAATATGGACACGGACCTATTTCCGACTGTATCTGTGTGTTTTCAGCCACACACAAAATTATGTACACACACCTCTTCCGACTGTATCTGTGTGTTTTCAAACCACACACCAATTTATGTACTCGCACCTCTTCCGACTGTATCTGTGTGTTTCAAACCACACACAATTTATGTACACGGACCTATTCCGACTGTATCGTGTGTGTGTTTTCAGCCACACACAATTTACGTGCACGCTCCTGTCCCGACTGTCTCTGTGTGTTTTCAGCCACACACAGTTTATGTACACGCACCTCTTCCGACTCCATCTGTGTGTTTTCAGCCACAACACAATATGGACACGGACCTATTCCGACTGTATCTGTGTGTTCTCAGCCACACACAATATGTACACGGACCTATTCCGACTGAAGAAAAAAGAAACACCCGAAGGTGCTGGGGAGGACCCAGAGAAGCACCGTCTTCACCCGCCTTTAGAGCAGTTCTGTACCACCCTTGGAGGCCTGCGCTGTGTTGATGGGTACAGGCACGCGCAGGACTAACCTTTCCCGTACGCCGTGGGTGTGAAACCACCCACACACATGGTTTTTGCTCTGTAACTCAAGTAATTTTGATTCAACTTTCCCGAAATTTCATGACTTTGTCTATAATGTATCATACTACATATCACCTGAAAATTATTTTGTTTGTGCATAAAACAAAGAAATAATTAAACAATAAATATACAGTACGTCGTGGGTGGATCACACCCATACTCTCAAAGAAAAAACCTTGCGTGCTGTACGTCGTGGGTGTGAGGCACACCATACTTACAAAGAAGAAACTGTTCGCGCGCATATGTTGTGGATATAAATAGACACTAAATATACAGTACGTCATGGGTGTGACTACACCCATACTCTCAAAAGAACAAACTTTGCGCGCTGTACGTCGTGGGGTGTGAGGCCACCCACACTTAACAATGAAAAAACCGTTCGCGCCATATGTTGTGGGTGTGACGTCATGCGTGCTTGCCGCTAGAGACAGAGAGAGACGCGTGAATCACTGTGACGTCAACGTAAATTATGACGTCAACTTCACATAGTATCACTACGGAGAAAACGACGATTTTAACAAAATAAAAATAAGCTGCACACCAAAGCCTCGGCCGTTAGTTCTTGCTCTCTCCTCTCGTCAACATTATTATTTCGTCATGTAGTTACCTATGTCATTTTAAGTTGACGTCATAATTTACGTTGACGTCACAATCACATCCCAGTTCAAGTCTGCGATAAGTTTTATTACTATGAGTTATTACATTAGATTGATTATCTACAACAATTCCGAGTGATTTGTTTTTCCTTAGAAAAGAGATTCACTGGGAGAACTGATTGATAATGCCTTTTTTGTGTGTGATATTATTGTATGTCTGAAATCCATTGATCTAAAATCTATTTCAGCAGTACTGATTATAGTATAAATTAGGGCGCTAGCAGCGATATGTATTTTTTTTTTTTAACCCAATTACATCGAAATGAAGAAAGCCTGGAATGCCAATGTCGGCCATGGGGAAATACGGGGACTTGTAGGAAAAAAGGAAGGAGAAAAAGTCCAGGTTGGGTGCATACAAGCACACGCAAGTAGCAAACAAGACTATCATCTTGCAGGCACAACTGATTCACAATACACACTTGTAAACGCATGCAAATGGAATTGTACATGCAAGTTTGCTGAAGGAAAAGTCAAAGTTGCTTTACGAGCTGATGTGGGTTACTGTACACCCACGATGTACGGCAAGGGATTAGCTCTTACTCACAAACCATGGGTTACTGTACACCCACAACGTACGGCAAAGGATTAGTTTTCTATACAGAAACCATGGGTTACTGTACACCCGCGGCGTACGGCGAGGGATTAGTTTCTGTACAGAAACCATGGGTTACTGTACACCCACGGCGTATGGCGAGGGTTTAGTTTCTACACAGAAACCATGGGTTACTGTACACCCACGGCGTGCGGCGAGGGGTCATTCCTCATTGAAAGCATGGGTTTCTGCACAGACTGCAGAGACCACCGGCGAAAAAACACCACCCTCCAGCTGTCGAGCACACCCCACAGACCCAACCACCACTGCCCACGGACAGATGAAGACAGTGTCACTCCAGACACAGCCAAACTTTCGCCTTACGGTCTTATGTGCCCTCAAGAGTGAATCCAAAGTTGTGAAGTCTTTCCCACAGTCAACAGGATTTTCCCTGTGGTCAGGGGTCTTTCCTCACCGTCACGGGACCTTTCTCCAGGGGTCAGCCTAGTTAAGGCAAAGACCACACACAAAATATTTATGTACTCGGACCTTGTTACGGATGGTGTGCGGTGCGTGTTTTGCTGTCTGACTCTCACTCTCAAAAGTCTGGATGCGTGTAATATATTATTCCTACACACACACCCACACCATACGCACATGGATAGCCAGGCAACACACAAATTAGATTTTTTTTTTTTCTTTATATATGCTGCCTGAACCATCAAAACATACATTCATGTGAATTGGTACAAATCAATACATGTCACTACATTGCATATAGATCAAGATATCAATACATTGAAACTTCAATCATCAGATATCAGCATATCATATTACATATCTTGATATCACTCACAGATCTCGCCGGCGCCGTCCACAGTGTCTCACATATACAGTCAACGCACTCGGTTCCACAGTACCCAAGCCACAGTCTACAGCACTAAAATAAGACGAAGAAGGATAACCCAAGGTCCCCACACGGTAAACAACACAGTTCACAAACACAAGCGGTTGACACAAGGCACATTAAACTATAGAATCAGAAGAACTGCAAGATTCACAAGGCACAGTAATCCACAGAAGAAGAACTGCAGATTCACAAGGCACAGTAATCAATATTGAAAGAACGGCGAACACGATTTCACAAAGCCCCATAGCACCATAGAAGAACTGCAGATTCACAAGGATCTAAGCAAAACATAGCTTCTCCGTGTATTCATACTACAATGTTCACATCAAGAAGAACTCAGATTCACCGACACATGAGGTGAGGCAGATTGCCCATAGCACACAATAAACTTCGACGTATTGTTGATCTAAAACAAAAATTAGCTTCTCCGTGTATTGATATTACAATGTTCACATCAATAAACTCAGCCCACCGACACACATGAGGTGGTACAATTAGAGCACATAAAATATTCTTGCAGGAGTTTTAAGTCACTCTCGGGCGACACAGCATTCACAACATTTTTATAACAAATAAATTTCCTGGTACATATTTCGCTGGTACCGTCATCAGAAGTATCGCACATACACAGTGAACCAAAACCTCAGCCGTTAGTTCTTGCTCTCTCTCCTCCGTCAAATATTATTTTCGTCATGTAGTTACCTATATCATTTTTTTAAGTTGACGTCATAATTACGTTGACGTCACAGACCTATTCAGACTGTATCTGTGTGTTTTCAGCCACACACACTTTATGTATACGGACTTACTCCGACTGCGTCTGTGTGTTTTTCAGCCACACACACAATTTACGTACACGGACCCTATTCCGACTGTAATCTGTGTGTTTTCTACCTCAAACAATATGATACTGACCTCTTCCGACGGTATATGTGTGTTTTCAGCCGCACAGAATATGTATACTCATCTATTCCGACTGTATCATGCGTGTTTCAACCACCAACAATACGTATACTGACCTCTTCGAAATGTATCTGTGTGTTTTCAGCCACACACAATATGTACACGGAACATCTAGTGGACTGTATCTCTGTGTTTTCAGCCACACACAATATGTACACGGACCTGTTCTGACTGTATCTGTGTGTTTTCAGCCACACACAATATGGACACGGACCTATTCCGACTGTATCTGTGTGTTTTCTACCTCACGCAATATGTATATTGACCTATTCCGACTGTATCTGCGTGTTTTCAGCCACACAGAATATGTATACTGATCTATGCCGACTGTATAAATTATGTGTGTTTGCAACCACAGAGAACATGTATACTGGCCTATTCCGATTGTATCTGTGTTTTTTTTTGTTTTTTTTATGCTACACAGAATATGTATACTGACCTATTTCGACTGTATCTGTGTGTTTTCAGCCACACACAATATGTATACTGACCAGTTCCAACTGTACCCGTGGTGTTGGTGTGTCTGTTCTTCACAGTTTGTGGAGTCGTGAGCACTGTCGCGATGTTTACAGACTTCATGCCTTCGTCACAATGTTTGTAAGTATACCGTGTATATTTATTGTCGGTAGTTTCCAAGTCAGTTTCTTGAACAAACGCATTCGGGAAGCGCCCGCCTTTTTGTCGTTTCCAGATTATCTGTCAAATGTAGAATCGAATTCCTTTTTCTGCATACATTGTTCCCGTAAGATTAAAGACGTGTGTGTTTGTTTTTCCTCCAGATATGAATAATTTCACTGTATGTAAGTAACATTTTGTGGAAGCGTTTCTGTCAGGGAAGTGCCAGATCTTTCCCTATTTTAATACATGCTTTTTCAGATGCCTGTTGGAGGTGTAATTGGGTGTCTGGTGCTGTCATGTGCAACCAGAAGAGGATCGGTGGGCATCAACATGTCCCCAGGAGTAGGAAGATTGAGTCTTTCAGTGCAGGCCTTTCTCGGGCAGAAATCGTGTATACATTGGTTTGTTTTGTTTGTTTCTTTCATTTGGAGGGGGGCGGGGATGGGGGCAGGGGGGGGGGGATGGACTTGATTAAAACGGGTTTTGGAAAATATCAGAGCCGCTCACATCAAGATCTGTTAAAATGGGAGGTGGTGATCGTGTCGTGTTACGTTGTGGTTTTAAGTTTTGACTTTTAGTAAACTTGTCCTCTCATGGTGTGCGGTGCTTGCTTGTTCGCTTTTAAAAATGTTCTAGGAGCTTTTTTCTGAATTAGCCATTTTATGGAAAATTATCCTGCAGTGTTATACTAGAGGTTTGGGGTCTGTGAAAATTTCACCAATACTTCAATGACAGTGGGAACGGGTCACCTGTCGTGTACCTGTATGAAGCCTTGATCCCTCCATTGGAACCTAGCTGTGCTGTATTTTATTGTAAATTTTGTTGTGGCCCCGTGGGCAGGATGGAGGGGAGAAGGTGGCGGGGGGGGTGGTGGGGTGGGTGGAGACCGTGTGGTATGGGGATGGAGGGAGGGTGAGGGGAGAAGGGGGGGAACTGTGTGGTATGGGGATGGAGGGAGGATGAGGGGGAGGGAAGGGGGAGGGTGTGTGGGGTATGGGGATGGGGAGGTGAGGGTGAGGGGGAGGGAGGTGGGAGGAGTGAAGGGCTGTGTGGTATGGGATGAGGAGAGAGTGAGGGGAGAAGGGGGGAACTGTGGGGAACTGTGTGGGATGGTGTGGGGATGGAGGGAGGGTGAGGGGAGAAGGGGGGAGGTGTGGTATGGAGATGGAGGGAGGGTGAGGGGGGGGAAGGGGGGGGGCTGTGTGGGTATGGAGATGGAGGGCGGGTGAGGGATGAGAAGGGGGAGGGGTGGTATGGAGATGGAGGGGCTGGGGGTGAGGGGAGAAGAAGGGGGAACTGTGTGGTATGGAGATGGAGGGAGGGTGAGGGGAGAAGGGGGGGGGGGGGTGCACTGGCTGTGTGGTATGGAGATGGAGGGCGGGTGAGGGGGGGGAAGGGGGAGACTGTGTGGTATGGGGAGGGAGGGGGGGTGAGGGGGAGAAGGGGGAGAGGTGTGGTATGGAGATGGGAGGGAGAGTGAGGGGAGAAGGGGGGGGGGGACTGTGTGGTATGGAGATGGAGGGGCGGGTGAGGGGGGAGGGGGGGAAACTGTGGGGAAACTGTGGTGGTGCCTGGGGATGGAGGGAGGGTGAGGGAAAGAAGGGGGGGAACTGTGTGGTATGGGGATGGATGGGAGACGGGGGGACCAGGGTGTGAGGGGAGAAGGGGGGGAGGGCGTGGAGATCCCGGGAGAGGGGGGGGGGGAGGGAGGGGAGGGGTGCGGGGGAGAAGGGGGAGAACTGTGTGGTATGGAGAGGAGGTGGGTGAGGTTTTGAGGGGTGGAAGGGGAGGGGAGGGTGGTGATGGAGATGGAGGGAGGGTGAGGGGAGGAGAAGGGGGGAACTGGTGTGGTATGGAGATGGAGAGGGAGGGTGAGGGGGAGAAGGGGGGAACTGTGTGGTATGGAGATGGTGGGGAGGGTGAGGGGAGAGAAGGGGGGGGCGTCGTGGTATGGAGATGGAGATGGGGGAGGGTGAGGGGAGAAGGGGGGAACTGTGTGGTATGGAGATGGTGGGAGGGTGGGGGGGAGGAGGGGGGGGACTGTGTGGTATGGAGATGGAGGGGGAGGGTGAGGGGAGAAGAGGGGGAACTGTGTGGTATGGAGATGGAGGGAGGGAGATGAGGGGAGAAGGGGGGGGAACTGTGTGGTATGGAGATGGAGGGAGGGTGAGGGGAGAGGGGGGGACTGTGGGGTGGGAGATGGAGGGAGGGTGAGGGGAGAAGGGGGAGGGCGGGTATGGAGATGGGGGGAGGGTGGGGGGAGAAGGGGGAGGGCGTGGAGCGGTGGTATGGAGATGGAGGGAGGGGAGGGGAGAAGGGGGGAGGGCGTGATATGGAGAGGGAGGGAGGGTGAGGGGAGAGAAGGGGGAGGGCGTTGGTATGGAGATGGAGGGGAGGGTTGGGGGAGAAGGGGGAGGTGTGGTATGGAGGATGGAGGGCGGGTGAGGGGAGAAGAGGGGAACTGTGTGGTATGGAGATGGAGGGCGCGGTGAGGGGAGAGAAGGGGAAGGAACTGTGTGGTATGGATGGAGGGAGGGAGGGTGAGGGGAGAAGAGGGGAAACTGTGTGGTATGGAGATGGAGGGCGGGTGAGGGGAGAAGGGGGGGGAACTGTGTGGTATGGAGATGGAGGGGGGGTGAGGGGAGAAGAGGGGAACTGTGTGGTATGGAGATGGAGGGGAGGGTGAGGGGGAGAAGGGGGGGGAGGTGTGGTATGGAGATGGAGGGAGGGTGAGGGAGAGAAGGGGGGGAACTGTGTGGGTATGGAGATGGAGGGAGGGGGTGAGGGGAGAAGGGGGGAACTGTGTGGTATGGAGATGGAGGGGGAGGGTGAGGGGAGAGGTGGGGGAAGGGGGGAACTGTGTGGTATGGAGATGGAGGGAGGGTGAGGGGAGAAGGGGGGAACTGTGAGGGTATGGAGATGGAGGGAGGGTGAGGGGGAGGAGAAGGGGGGAACTGTGTGGTATGGAGATGGAGGGAGGGTGAGGGGAGAAGAAGGGGGGAACTGTGTGGTATGGAGATGGAGGGAGGGTGAGGGGAGAAGGGGGGAGGGTGTGGTATGGAGATGGGGGGAGGGGTGAGGGGGAGAAGGGGGGAACTGTGTGGTATAGATGGAGATGGAGGGAGGGTGAGGGGAGAAGGGGGAAAACTGTGGGGAACTGTTGTGGTATGGAGATGGAGGGCGGGTGAGGGGAGAAGGGGGAAACTGTGTGGGTTGGAGATGGAGGGAGGGGAGGGGGGAGCAGGGGGGAACTGTGTGGTCGGAGAGATGGAGGGAGGGTGAGGGGAGAAGGGGGAAAACTGTGTGGTGTGGGGATGGAGGGAGGGTGAGGGGAGAAGGGGGAAAACTGTGGGGAACTGGTGGTGTGGGGATGGAGGGCGGGTGAGGGGAGAAGGGGGGAAACTGTGTGGTATGGAGATGGAGGGAGGGTGAGGGGGAGAAGGGGGGAACTGTGTTGGTATGGGATGGAGGGGAGGAGGGGGTGAGGGGAGAAGGGAGGGAACTGTGTGGTATCTGGAGATGGAGGGAGGGTGAGGGGGAGAAGGGGGAAACTGTGGGGAACTGTGTGGTGTGGGGATGGAGGGAGGGTGAGGGGGAGAAGGGGGGAACTGTGTGGTGTGGGGATGGAGGGAGGTGGAGGGGAGAAGGGGGGAACTGTGTGGTATGGAGATGGAGGGAGGGTGAGGGAGAAGGGGGGAAACTGTGTGGTGTGGGGACGGAGGGGAAGGGAGGGTGAGGAAGGGTGGATGATGCATGCATGCAAATGATGGTTAGGAGAATGATCTCGTGCTATCGATGAAGTTTCGCCTATTCCATGCACTTTCATGACAAGTGACTCTAGCGGAATTCGCGTCGAATGATAGGAAAGCATGTTGTCTTTAGCGACAGAAGGCAAATAAAATTCTGGAGTCTCGAATGTTGAGGGCTTTTTTTTTTGCCGAGGGTGAGGATCGGGATGCGGGGGGCATAACTATTTTAAAATCTTAACCCCCCTCCCCCCCCCCCCCCCCACACATACACACACACACACACACACACACAACACACAACACACACACACAAACACACCTAATACGCACGCACGCACGCACGCACACACACACACATCTATGCTGCACGAAAAATGAAATCATCGGACGTCACCAAGAAAAATGGACGATTTGTCCGTGGAGAATAGCAACAAGCTCCACTCATGTAATGCAACACTATAAAACACTCACAACATGAATTAACTCCGTATGAAAATAAAGCACGATACGAAAACAACACAGTGCTCGTATTACACAGAGCCTCACAACAAGTGCGCGCCTGACCACACAAGTTCCCCCCCCCCCCCCCCCCCCCCCCAAAAAATGTTTTTTTTAAACAGGGAAGGGAAAGAACTCGTCGTCGTCTATAATATGAGAAGACTCAGTGGTGTCTCTCTTTTTAAGGTTCCGTGCGCGTCACATGTTGCAGAGGTCCGCAAAGATCGCATACTTCAATATTTGTTTATTTATCTATTTATTCATCGATACTGTTTACTTATTTATCTGTTTACTTTTTGCCAGAGTCGCTGTGTTGAAATACCGATAGATAAGATATTTTGCGACAAAGAGAACTGATCTGTCTTTGACTGGTGTGTTGTCTGTTTGTGTTCGTCTGGACTAACTGGGGTGAGTGGGGAACGGGAGGCAGTGTAGATGAGGGCGGTAGGCACCCTGTAAGTATAACAGCACACACACACACACACACACACACACACACACACACACACACACACGTACGCGCGCGCCGCACACACACACACACACACACACACACACACACACCACACACACACACACACACACACACACTCGACCTAATTCAAAAACTGACCTGCCATCAGGAGCCTCATCAAAGAGGCTGAAGGCATCACGACCAGGACCAGCACCAAGCAGCTGCACCGGATTGGACACATCCCTAGTGACGTCATAGAAATCATAGCAAAGACGGCGGATTCTTCAGCTGCTGCTGCTGTCCCCAACATTCTGCCCCAGCTGCTCCTCCACCAAGACGGTCAATGCTGTATTGACAGACTGACTAACAACGACCACCCTTTCTCCCCGCCTCGCCCATGCAGGGCCTTCAGTACCAGCACTGTGGTTTTCCCGCAGCCTGGCGAACCCTGCAGGTACAGGTATTGTGGCTCTGGCTGCATGTTGAGCAGAGCCACCTGCTGGGGCGTGAGGACGAGGGAGACGAAGCGCAGGGCGGTTTCAGCCACAGCCTCTCCGAAGATCCTCAGCACCTTGCGTGGATGGCCAGCTGTGGGATGTCGACCGTGTGCGGCCGGTCCACAGAACCTGTCACAGTCCACCACACACACACACACGCACACACATGCACACACACACACACCAAACACACACACACACACCACACACACACACACACACACACACACGTCTGGGCAATTGTACATTATTCATCAAACCATTTATTATTATAATTCGTTCTTGTCTGATTTTCTCATCAAAACTAATCCCCTTTCTTTCATACAACCAGCATTTTGCAGAATACAGTCATTGAATAATTGTAGAGCTTTATCTATGTCCACATCAATCTTGTCAGCAGCATAACTTGAAAGTCTCTTGAAAGTCTTAATAATTCATTGCTTCAATGAATTGTACAGCACATTCGACTTTCCTTCTGTACCTCTCGATGACACGTTTTTCCTTCGATCTACAGTTTAATTACAGATTTATTCTGTTCCGTGTTTTGATACATAATCCTACAGGGAGGTGATCAGATGTTATACATTAAAACGACGTGCATTTTACAACATGAGTGTTAAAAAGAGAGAAAAAGTATCACATGCCGAGAAGAAAATCATTCACAACTTCTGCCAGTATCAGAAATGTAAGTAAAACGACTGTCTCTGTCTCCATCACCAACAAGAGAGAGAGAGACGAGAGAGAGAGACTGAAGATGAGAGAGAGAGAGACGGACGGACAGACAGACGGACAGACAGACAGGCAAAAAGATGGTACTGAGGGCTAGGGAAGAGGGATGCGCATGACAGGGTGAGAGTGGGGATGAGCGATTTCAGGATCAGAAGGGCGTATTCAAGCATTGTTTTTCAGATCTTCCTGAAATCTCGAGTAGCGGCGAACTCCCCATAACCTCTCCCTCCCACCCACCACCCACCCCCACCCCATCAGAGCCGTTATTGATTAACACAACGGTATAGTATAACGAAGATGGTATAACCACCGCAGTCACAGGATAGCTGGCATTCGAAACATTTGTCAGGTGCTTTCAGTTTCTCTGTGGCCGTTAATAAAAGAAAGACATCGGATGACAATGACCAGAGTTTGAGGATGTGCAAAACCTGGCGTGTGCATGAAATTGTGTATAGCTGCAGGATGAATGGCAGGAGAGCGAACGTACATCGAGTCATATAAAGAACCTGAGGATGGGTGTGAGTGTGTGTGTGTGTGGGGAGCGTGTGGGGGTGTGTGTGTGGAGTGTTGTGTGCGGAACGTGCGAGTAAGTGAGTGTGTATGTGTGTGTGTGTGTGTGT
>JADBJO010023315.1:0-15000 GCA_016801955.1 Conus betulinus
TATCTAGTGAGGCTTTCTCTCATACTGTTTTGATCTCACCAACCAGCTTGCCTCGCCGAGGGGTGGGGGGGGTGGGTTGGGGGGGGTGGTGGGGGGGGGGTTTCCTACCGCCTTTCAGCGGTTAATTGAGTTCGGTGTTTGGGTGTGGTATTATTGGACTATTGTTTGTCTGCGTGAGCACTCTCTGCCCGTGGTAGGTGACAGTTGATCTTGCTTATCATATTAAACCAGAACAATGTTGTAAGAGGCGTTGTTGTCAAAAAAAAAAAGAAAAAAAAATGACAGAGAGAGAGAGAGGGGAGGGCGCAATAGAGAGGCAGACGACGAGACAGACAGAGAGAGGAGATCAGTCAGACAGACCGACGACGACGAATACAGAAAGAGAGAGAGAGAGAGGCAGACGGACAGACCATACAGACAGAAAGATAGGGGAAGAGAGCCGAGAGAGAAAGAAAGGGGGGGGGGGGGGGGGGTGGGGGGCAGACGACAGACAAAGAACAGAGATATAGACAAAAAAGGAAGAGACAGGAAGAGACGACAGACAGAGAGAGAGAGAGAGAGAGGGGGGAGAGGAAGGGAGAGAGGGTAGGGGAGAAAGAAAGGAAGCGGGGCAAGGTGAACTCTGGTACCTATGTGTCATTCTTATTCATGTTGTTACGGTTTGATACTTAAACGGATGAAATTAAAATTAAAGGAAAGGAAACCAAAACACATGATCGCGGTGTGTTCGTTATTTCTCTCCCTTTGCCTGTAACGTTCTAATTCGCTCAAAGAAAAAAGAAAGAAAAAGGCACCGATATAAGACAAAGACAATGCTCTGGCCCAAATACGAACCTGTATGAAAGAGCCAGTCACAGTGGTGGCGAGATTTTGTTGTTTGTTGTGTGTGTGTGTGTGTGTGTGTGGTGTGTGTGTGTGTGTGTGTTGAAAAGAAGAAAACATTCCAAGTCGTTCTTGCATTCATCCAGCTGTGGTATTTTCCAACAATAAATTACTCCTGATTTTCAACCACAACAACAGCAGACAACACTGACAGCAACCAACAAAACATCAAAAACAACAAGAAAAACAGGCGCACGCGCGCGCGTGCGTTGTTGTGTGTGTGTGTGTGCGTGCATGCGTGCGTGCCTGCCTGCGTATGTGTGTGTGTGCGTGTGTGTGTGTGTGTATAGAGTGCCTACCTTACACCACACCCATACGACAAACACATTATAAAGGGCAGTGAAAATGGCTAGTTTCATCCTGTACGCCAGCAGGATTAGAACCCCCAACATCCGACTGCGATCTCAGTGTTCTCACCCACTGAGCCAGAGGCACACAGCAAGGTTCTAGATCACAAACAAAAACCCACTTTCATAACCTCGAGTAAAACGTATATGGATGCAACAACCCTAAACCTTTGTGTCACTTCTCAGGCTCGAGGCAGTGACATATCCTGAACATAGACAAATGGAACATGTGGTCCCAAAACATATCGGAGGTCTTCAGCATCGTCTTCGGACATCATCATCTCTATATCAATCGTCGTCGAAAGAAAAGAGATAAATTTGGAATTCTGTGGGTCTTCATAGCTCGGCATTGGAAGTGAGCGCAGTTTCCGTGCCGCCTTAACGTTGTATGCCTGTAGCCGGTTCGTGACAAAACTTCCAGCAAAAGCAAAGCTCGTGGCGAGTGTTACTTTTCCTCTCTTGCGCTTCTCTCTTCCGCATCCCCTACTCCTCTCCCCTACTACCGTCACTATTGAAGCTTTCGGTCTCACCACAGCTGTGTTGTCTTGGAAGCACATTCGCCCAAAAGAAACTGAGAGAGACCCACCACCTGCTTGCGACATGATCGACATGATCCTCAAGCCCAACTGGCGCACAGTAGAAGATCACAAAGCTGCCCTTTGTGACGAAAACGCATCACTTTCAGACGCGACAAAAAGCTCAAAGACCTGTTTCTGCTGTCTGAACAGAACAAACTCGCCATACGTAAGTAACCTAATCCTTTTCCCTGTTCCAAAGCACACCCACTGCAAAATCTGTCCTGTCACCAAGCCGGTGTAACAGCCCATTCTACCCCCCCCCCCCCCCCCCGGAACTTACCCCGGGGTAAGTCTGGGCTAGCCTGCTTTTACCCCTGGGGTTATTCCAGGACTATCTGGAACTTACCCCCATCCCCCCCAGTTGGAAACTGATACCCCCCCCCCCCCCCAAGTCCATCTACAGTGTACAAGGTACACATGCACCTAGGAGACACTAGTTAGCTGTAAAAATAGTTAAAATCTCTGATAAACATTAAAAGTGACCAATGGTCAGTGACACTGGCCACTGGTTGTCTGCATTGCGCAAGGTATGCAAACACTCATGAGACACTGATTAACTCTGTAAAATAGTCGAAATATCTGATTTACGTCATAGTGACCAGTGGTCAGTGGCACTGACCACCAGTCGTCTGCATTGTACAAGGTACACAGGTACTCGGGAGACTATAATTAGCTGTGAAATAGTTTAAATCTCTCCGATTTACGTCATAATCACCAGTAATCAGTGACATGACCAGAAGTAATCTACATTGTACAAGGTACACAAGCACTCGGGAAACACTAATTAGCTGTTAAATAGTTAAAATCTCCGATTTACGTCATAATGACCAGTGGTCAGTGGAACTGACCACTATCATCTGCATTGTACAAGCTAAGGTACACAGGTACTCAAGAGACTCTAAATAGCTGTAAAATAGTTAAAAGAGGCAAACCGGGATGAAGCAACAACGGTACTTGGTCACAACGATACGTGGTCACAAACGACATTTTGTCACAACTGCGTTTGGGTCACATTGGCACTTGGTCACATTGACATGTAGCCGTCCTTTCTTTCCACGCATGCACAGGCTTACTCACACACCCGAATATTGACCCGCGCGTGTAAGCTAGCGGGAGAAATGCTGATACGTATCTGTTAGTGAACCAGGGTGTGTGTGTGTGTGAGTGTGTGTTGGGGAGGGGGGGGGGGGAAGCAGGATGTCTATCTATTGAGAAGAGTCTAGAATTACACTTTGTCAAAACCCAACTGACTGTATAATTATAGGAAATGGGAGAGAGGGGGAGTAAATATGCAGGCTAACACAATCTTTTTAAAGGCGGGTGTGCGTGTGAGAGCTTGATGGAATGGGAGCCAGTCAACTCAAGAATCATCACAGCCAGATTCTTCTCCAAGTATACCAAGACCACCATCATACAGTGTTACGCACCGACAGAGCAAGCCACGGAGGAGAAAAGACTGTTCTACAACATCCTACAGGAACAGATAGACAAGACACCACAGCATGACATCTTACTTCTTATGGGAGACTTCAATGCGAAAGTCGGAGCGGAGCACACCGGGTATGAGACTCTCGCATGGGACAAGAGGGAGTGGGAGACAGAAATGACAATGGACAGCGTTTTGCAGATGCGTGTCTTGAAAATGGTCTGGTGATAGGTGGTACCATCTTCCAACACAAAACCATCCACAAACTGACATGGGTATCACCAGATGGAAGAACCAGCAACCAGATCGACCACATTGCCATCAACCAGAAGTGGAGGAGCTCCATGAAGGATGTAAGAGCCATTCGAGGAGCTGACGCTAGCAGTGATCACCATCTTGTGCTATGCAGACTCCAGCTGAAGCTCAAGAGAACACAAAAAAAAAAAAAGTGAACAACTCTTTGACTCGAGGAAACTGACCAGTGAGGCGGTGAAAAAGCCAGTTTACCATTGAACTTTCCAATAGATTCCAAGTCCTGGACAGCACACCAGCAGATGACATCAACGCTCTGTGCGACAATGTACAGAAAGCTTTCATAGACACCAGCAAGGCCGTGCTGGGCTACAGAAGAAGAGAGAGGAAGGAATGGATATCAGACGCCACATGGCAACTCATAGAGGAGAGAAAGATCGCAAAACTCGGCACGCTCACTGGAACAGAAGATGAGAGACAAACATCCGCCGAAACGTACAAAGAGACAAACAAAGAAGTGAAGAAGAGCACAAGGAGAGACAAGCGACAGTTTGCAGACAACTTGGCAGCAGAGGCCCAAGCTGCAGCAGAGAAAGGAGACTCCAAGACCGTCTATAAGATTACCAAGACCCTAACAGGCGAATTCACCAGCAAAACCACAGTAGTGAAGGACAAGACCGGGAAAGTTTTGACAAAAGATGAAGACCAACTCAACAGATGGGCAGAAAATTTTAGAGAGATATTAAATAGAGACCGGACCCAGATGAGGAAGCCACCATTGAAGACATGGGTTTCAACTTAGAGATGAGACGTGGACGCATTACCCAACAGGAAATTGTGGAGGCTATCAGGCAGACAAAGGGCAACAGGGCACCAGGTGAAGACAGAATCACGGCAGACATGCTGAAGGCAGACCCCAAAACGAGTGCAAAGGCTTTAGTGAAACTATTCAACAAGGTTTGGGAAGAGGAGAAAGTTCCAGACACATGGAAGAAAAGGCATCATAGTGAAGCTCCCCAAGAAGGGCGACTCTCTGAATGCGGCAACTGGCGGGGAATCAACTTGCTCTCCATCCCAGGGAAGATCTTCTGCCGTGTCCTTCTACAGCGCATGAGGCAAGCCATTGAGAGAACCCTACGAGAAGAACAGGCAGGGTTCAGAAGCGGAGAAGTTGCACAGACCAGATCTTGTCTTACGAACAATTGTGGAACAGTCCATCGAATGGAATTCATCACTGTACATCAACTATATTGATTTCCAAAGGCTTTCGATAGCATTCATCATCCTTCGCTGTGGAAGATCCTGAAAGCCTACGGGTTTCCCTCTTAAAGTCATCAACAACATCTTACAGGTCATGTACGCAGACAACCAGTGCTGTGTGCGACATGATGGACAGCAGAGCGAGTGTTTCCACGTCCGGACCGGGGTCAGGCAAGGCTGCGTGATCTCGCCGACAATTTTCCTTGTCGTCATTGACTGTGGGTGATGAGGAAGGCCACCAGCGATAGGGCGAGAGGGCTTGTATGGGGACTGACAGCCAGGCTTGAAGACTGCGACTTCGCCGACGATATTGCACTGCTGTCGCACGCCCAGAAAGACATCCAGGAAAAAACATCAAGAGTGGACCTAATAGCCAGCAGTGTGGGACTCAAGATTCACCCCCAACAAGACCAAGATCATGAAGGTGAAGACGAAGAGCGCAGAGAGAAGACCAGTGTGCGAGGCTCAGCTCTAGAGAGGAGGTGGAACACTTCAAGTACCTCGGCAGCTACATCTCGGCCGATAGCAAACATCGAGGAGATCTCAACCAGGATAGGACTCGCAGCTCGGGCATTCAGCGGGTTGAAAAACATCTGGAAGTCAACTGTCCTGCAAACCAAAACCAAGTTGAAGATCTACAGGTCCAACGTACGCTCAGTACTCCTATACGCCTCAGAGACATGGAGAACCAACAAGAAGATTGAGAGCAGGCTCAGAGGCTTCGAAGGAAGGTGTCTTCGCCGAATCCTGAAACTTCAGTGGCAGCAGCGTGTCACCAACAGGGAAGTGTCAAGGCGCACCAGCATAAAACAACATTGTGGCCGAGGTGAAGCAGCGGCGGTGGAGGTGGCTGGGACACATCCTTCGGATGGGCAAGACCAGACTCCCTCATACTGCGCTGAGATGGGCACCACCGGGGAAGAGGAAGCGAGGCAGACCACTCGGCACCTGGAGGAGGACAGTGGAGGAGGAGGAGATGAGAATGGCAGGCAAGACCTGGAATGAACTGGGCTGGCTTGCCCAGGACAGAGAGGGCTGGAGGGAGCTTGTTGGCGCCTTATGTCTCGGGTTGCGGGATGAAGAGGATTAAGTAAGTAAGTAAGTGCGTGTTGGGAAAAGGCAGAGGAAAACCCTGAAACCCTCTCTTGTTTGAAGGGTGGGTGGGGTGGAGGAAGATTCCAACAGTCCTAGATTGACCCTTTGAGGGGGGGGGGGGGGTAAATCCAGGCTAGCCCAAACTTACTCCAGCGGGGGTAAGTTCCAAATAGAGGGGGGGGGGGGGGGGGGGTAAGTTCTAGCTAGTCCTAGAATGACCCCGGGGGTAAAAGCAGGCTAGCCCAGACTTACCCCAGGGTAAGTTCCAGAGGGGTTGTAAGAACGGGCTGTTACACCGGACACACTACATCATGGCCTCAAACTCTCCGTTCAAAATCAAACGCACATTCTGCTGTCAGAGCCGCAACATTGTGTGTGCCATCCACTATGAACTGAGCGGTAAAGATCTCTGTAGGTGAGATATCCTTCACACTTAAGACGCGCGCATTCACGAACGCGCGCATTCATGAACGCATGGTCGACATCCACCATCATCGATCCAAACCCAGTGGCTTTTCACTTCAACCATCCCCAAACACAACACCGATCGTTATCAAAGTCCTGGCGCTTTGGCAATCACGAGGTGGCAGCTTCTTCGTAGGGATTTCTCCCGATGACATCAATTACGATCTAGAAACACGTGAGCTGTTCCTTACCTGGCGTCACGTGTCAAGCCTTCACACTCTCCCGTGAACCCCATCGCTGCGCCGGGTGGCTTCGCGTCCCAAAGTGGGTCGTGCGTCATTCCTTCCATTGTAATCCGTGTGGCAGGAAACCGCCTGGCGTGTGCCTTGATGGGCATATGAAAGAAAAGAAGGTCAATCCACTTTCAGAGAGAGAGAGAGAGAGATGTCGGTGAGATATTCAGGAGGCATATTATACTACCCCCCCCCCCCCCAAATAACCCTCGGTCTCCCTAGTGCCTTAACCCCCCCCCCCCCCTTCCTCAATACAGTACTGTGGAGGATAGCGTGGGATAGAGTGGTGTGTACCCTACAATAAAGTGTAGTGGGTTACAGTGCAGAACACTGCTTTTCAGCACAATACAGTATAATATCGTACAATACATTACAGTACAAAACAGTACAGGACAATGCAGTTCCGTACAGAGCAGCACGAGATAGTATAGTGAACCCTACTTTCAAGCGTAGTCGATTACAGTACAGAACACTGCATTCCAGCATTCAACAGCACAATACAGCACAGTACAATCCAGTACAATACAACAAAATAAAATACAATGCAGTAGAGTGCAGCACAAAGCAGCACAGTACAATACAATGCAGTACGATACAGCAGAGTACAATACAATGCGGTACAATACAACACAGTAAATATACATGCAGTAGAGTACAGTACAAAGCAGCACAGTACAATACAATATAATACAGCACAGTACAATGCAATGCAGTACAATACAGCACAGTACACATACAGCACAGTACAATACAATGCAGTATAATACAACACAGTACAATACAATGCAGTTCAATTCAACACAGTACAATACAATGCAATACAGTACAGCACAATACAGTACAGTACAATGAAGTACAATACAGTACAATACAGTAAAGTACAAAACAGTACAGTACAATACAATGCAATACAATACAGCACAGTACAATGCAGTACAATACAAAAACAGTACAGTACAGTACAGTACAATGCAGTACAATACAGTACAAAACAGTACAATACAGTAAAGTACAAAACAGTACAGTACAATACAATGCAATACAATACAGCACAGTACAATGCAGTACAATACAATGCAGTATCATACAGTACAGTACAAAGCAGCACAGTATTATACAATGCAGTATATTACAGCACAGTACAATACAATGCAGTATAATACAGTAAAGAACAAAACCGTATAATATAATACAGTACGGTACAATGTAGTACAGTACAGTACAAAACAGTACAATACAGCAAAGTACAAAACAGTACAGTACAAAACAGTACAATACAGTACAGTACCATGCATTACACTGCAGTACAAAGCAGCACAATACAGTAGAGTATAATGCAGTACAGTACAGTACAATACAGTACAGCACAGTATAATACAATGCAGTATAATACAGTAGAGTACAAAACAGTACAGTACAATGCAGTACAGTACGAAACAGTACAATACAGTACAGTAGAATACACTACAGTACAATGCAGAACAGGCCAGCTCAGCATGGGACAGTATAGTGCACCCTACGTTAAAGTGTAGTCGATTACAGTACAGAACACTGCATTTCAGTACAAGGCAGTACAACACAGTACAGTACAAAGCAGCACAGTGTAATACAATGCAGTACAATACAGTTCAGTACATAACAGTACAGTACAATGCTGTGCAGTAAATTACAATGCAGTACAACACAGTACAATACAAAACAGTACAGCACAATGCAGTACAGTATAGTACAATGCTGTACAATACAGTATTCTACATAACAGTACAATACAAAACAGTACAGTGCAATGCAGAAACAATACAGTACAGTACAGTACAGTACAAAACAGTACAGTACAATGCAGAAACAATACAGTACAGTACATAACAGTACAATACAAAACAGCACAGTAGAATGCAGAAACAAAACAGTACAGTACAATGCAGTACAGTACAACACAGCGTGGGATAGTATAGTGTACCCTATATTAAAAGTGTATCAGACTATAGAACAAAACACTGCATTTCAGCAGGGCAATATAATAGAGTACAGTATAAGACAGCGAAATACTGTACAGTACAAAGTTAGTGTACAACTGCATGTTACAGTACAGTGAAACAGAGTGTAGCACAATGCAGTGTAGTGTAGTGTAGTGTAGTGTGCACTTCAACACATTACAACGCAGCTCCTTAACATGTAATATAGTTCAGCGCAATGCAAACTTATTAGTTACCATAGTCCATAGAACGCAATACAACACTATCCGTTAAACCACATCAACACAATACCATTATTCCCGTGGACGCAAATGAAATATTGTAATGTGCTATCCGTTACTATTACCAGTTAGCGGCAAAATAAGGCGGAAATTAAAAAAAAAAAAATCACAATGCCTCCGAACGAAAGAAAACACAAGACAGACACGACGCGCTTCGACCTCTTTGGTCTTCTTCAGGCAAGACAAACAGCATTCAAGACAATGAAAACGAAGAACAGACTCTCATTTCCTCCAAGTGGACCACACAAAAAAAGGACTGTGGCACATCTTGCCTGTACAACAGGTCTAGTGTCAACTCAGACCTCTCACTAGTCCTACCTTCCGTCAACGACAAACGCCACCCCCTACCACCAGCCCCACCTTCACTCTCCTACCTATCCCCCGCTCCCCTCCCCTATTCATGTAAGCATGCATCCCCTCCACCCCCACCTACATACACTCTCACGAGAGAGAGAGAGAGAGAGAGAGAGAGAGAGAGAGAGAGAGAGAGAGAGAGAGAGAGAGAGAGATTATCATTACTAAGGGGAGTAACAACAATTACGTTTTTCATATAGTTGCTGGAGTTGTATCCCATATTTCAATCGAAGGAAAGAAAAACAAACAAACAAACAAACAATAAAATAAAATAAATGAAATAGTACGTCAACTTTATACGCAACTTTTTTCACAATGACTAAAAAAAAATAAAAAATACTATTCCGCCGAAGGAGACAAGCAAATTACACGACCAAAACACGACGCGTTTCGACCTTTTGGGTCTTCTTCAGGCAAGGTAAACAACATCCAAGACGATGAAAAACGAAGCATGAACAATCATTTATCTGCTCAAATTGGGCGCAAAAAAAAGGAACCATCACTTATCACCTCAAATTCTGCGCCCACTTTGAGGAGATAAGTGATTGTTCGTTCTTCGTTTTCATTGTCTTTAGAGCTGTTTGTCTTCCCTGAAGAAGACCAAATAGGTCGAAACGCGTCGAGTTTTGTCTTGTTATTTGTTGGTCTCTTTCGTTCGGCGGAATAGTCATTTTTTTTCTTTTAGTTTGTTTCAGCTTCCGCCTGAAGTCACGTGACTTTGAGACGAACCTTTTCACAGTGAACTGAGAAACACTTGTTCTTCAAGGCGAAGAATCCCCCACCCCCCACCCCCCGTTCCTTAAGGTCAGTATTACTGTACATCAGTGAGTCCATGGCTGGGAACATGCCATGCCTACCAACATAAAGTATTTATCCGTGCACCGTCATTCTTTCTTTGTTAATATTTCAATTGTCATCAGATTCTCTTAGTCTAGTTTTGATTCGATCACTATCTACTTTGCATTTTTGTTCATCATTAAGACACACCTTGAATGTCGAATATGAGTTGGCTGGTTGTTCGCTTTGCCCCTTTTTTCTTCTTCTCAAAGCTAGTTTCATAGTGAGATGACTGCAGGCAGAAACTGAAAAAAAAAAACTTAAAAGAACGAAAAATACTATTCCAACGGACGAAAGGGACAAGAAAATTGCAAGACCCAAACCTCGACGCGCTTCGACCTCTTTGGTCTTCTTCAGGCAAGATAAACTGCATATCAGGACGATGAAAAACGAACAACGAGCAATCACTGATCTCCTCCACCTGGGCGCCTGTCTGTGTGTCTGTGTGTCTGTGTGTCTGTCTGTCCCCCTCTCTGTGTGTCATAAAACTCACAAACTTTAAACTTAAAATTCAAAAGAATTCAAAACGTCTGGAAAAGGACATGACTAAAACGAAAACCAAACATTGTTAAGACTACCATAAGTAAACAAACCTCTCGTCCAATACATACCCCTGTCATATGTGCAAAATCAAGTTATGTTTCAAAAGTGGGTACACACACACACACACACACACACACACACACACACACACACACACATACACACACACACACATATATATATATATAGAGAGAGAGAGAGAGAGAGAGAGAGAGATGGATAGATAGATACATGCGTGTGTGTGTGTGTGTGTGTGTGTGTGTGTGTGTGTGTGTGTGTGTGTGTGTGTGTGTGTGTGCGTGTGTGTGTGTGTGAGTGTGTGTAAGGACAGAGACAGATAGACAGATAGACAGTCAGCTTGGCTTTGCGGACGAAGATTATGAAATGGATGAGCTACGTCGACTGCAGGTGTACTCGTGGCCGACAAGACTAATACACATTGGACAGGTTCCACCACAGCGGCTGCAGGCGATTCGTTTTTTAACTCTAAAATAAACAACAACAACAACAACAACAACAACAAAAGAACATTTCGTCGATGAATATCAAGAAATGTTCGTACCCTTGCATATGGTCGCCGCACTATCTACCGTATTTCTGGTAGCAACTGAATCACAAGCTTATTTGGCTGCTACGAGATAGGCTGTCACGGATACTTCCGCTAGGAATGTCCGTCAGTTGTCTCCCCTAAACCCGATTGGCGCGCCACGCGCATTTACCACTTTCATGTGTACCCTGGATGAACACCCCCCCCCCCCACACACACACACACACACACACACACACACACACACACACACACACACACACACATCCCCACTCCCGTTTCCACAGTTAGGGAGGTCCGAGTCTTCTTCTTCTTCTTCTTCTTCTTCTCTTCTTCTTCTTCTTCTTCTTTCTTCACAATCAACTGGCTGATTATTATGAGACTGTGGAGTTGGTGTGTGTGTGTGTGTGTGGGTGGGTGGGTGGGGGGGGGGGGGGGGTCGGCTTAAAAAAAAGAAAAAGAAACTATTCTACTTCTTATTTCATTAGCATGGAATTACTCACCTTCATATCACAAAGTGACCCCCCCCCCCCCCCCATCCCTATCTTGCCTACTCACTAGCCTACACAAAAAAAAAAAAACACAAAAAAGGTAAAAGCTAAGTGCGGAGCTACCAGCAGGCTACCACGGTCGCTTTTCACCCATTACTATGGACTAGCTGGCCCCGGGCTGTAGTAGGCAGCTGAGGCCCGCAACATCCTTCCACTCATCCATGCACACACAACAAGACAGCTTTATGTAGAGATCTACTGAAGATGCCTGTTGACCCGTGGCACAAATGTGTCAGAGGGTTTGGCATCAACAGTATCCTGGGGGAGAGTTCCAGTTCACAATTGTTCTTGGGAGGAACGACATCAGCCGGTAGTCGGTGTCTGCAGCTAGTTGTGTAAACTGCTGATCGTGACTTCGTTGCTCTCTCTTCTCGGGAGGTTGGAGCTGTTGTTTCAACCTCGGGCAGCTGACTAAGTTGTTCTTAATTTTATAGAACATGGAGAGCCTTGCTTTTTTCCTTCTGTCCTCAGGGACATCCATCCTAGAATCTGCAGCCTCAAACGCCATGGATTCTCTATGACACTCAAAGCTGCACCTGGCTTTTCTCAGAAGGTCAGTCAGTACCAGAACCTATTCCTCGCACAGTCCAGCCCTTGACCCATACTGTGTCTGACTCGCAGACAGATCCGCGCGGAAAAGGTTGAGTCTAACGTCCTCATAGCAAAACGCTTTTAGGGACCAGATTTCGCCATAGCCTAGGATGCGGCGTGGTGATGTTTGTCTTGGCAAAAGACATTGGAGGTTGGCAGGTTTGGTCGAAAAGTCTGGGTTAGCGGTCGGGTGGAGGGTGCCCGGAAAGATGGCGCCGTCAGGCAGAAGCCTGGATGAAATAGAGAGTCGTTAGGACCGCCGAGCGGTCGTCTGAAGAGGGCTCGGTTGCTGGTTGGTGTGTTGTGTTGTTGTCGTCGTCGTCTTCGTGGAGGTTCCTCCATGGCTGTCGTCAGGGCTACCGGGCGGCCGTCTTCATGCTGAGTGGCGACGGTCCTGTGCCGCGTGAGGCCGACTTGGGAGACGCACAGCAGCAGGTCCGTAACGTAACGGTTGAATTTTACGTCCTCATTATGAAAGCTTTTAGGGACTTGTTTTTCTTTCATGGTAGTCTTTGGTTCCATTGGTTTAAGAGATTCGTGGGTGCGGTTGGTCATTCTTGCTATTCGACTGAGATAGTCAAACTTGTCTTCTTTCGTTGTAGTTGTTGGTGTTCATCTTGTCCTCTTCTGGGGTGGGTCAGAACCAACTGTCGAGTCCAGAGGACATCAGAGCGTTGGCAAGCATCCTCATGGGTTGAGTCCCTAGGGTTGGGTGCGGCAGTAGAAATTCGTGCAGCTGTAGTTGCTGTGTTCGTCTGTAGTCTCGGATGGTGGTCATGGCGACGGGCAGGGCGGAGCAGTCACTCAGGGCGTGTTGGAGAGAGGCCTCTGACCCGCATTGGCAGGTCAGACCCAGGAGGACACGTCTGTGGTATCCTGTCCTGATCCGTCGGAGGGTTTGCTGGAGTCCTCAGGGAAGTCGGAGTCGTGGAGTTTTTTCTTTGCATGGGGATGAGCACCCATCCTCGCTCGGCACATCGGGCCTTCAGAGCGTCGTTGCTGATGTAGCAGCTCCAGTGTCCGCTTCTTTTTATATTACAGCATTTTTTTTGTCCTAACCTCTGCGCCACCTCAGAGGAACTGCACCCACGCCGCTCATTCCGACACCCCTTCCACAGCCACAGCCCGGTCGGAACCGCCACAGCCCCGGCACCAGCAATCCACAGGGAATGTCAAGTCGTCAAGAGGCAACCCACCGGAGGAGACACTGCACTGCTGCCGAATCACACCGTGGTGTTCAGTGGCGCCTGTTCTGATCTAACATACGCAGGACACCACCTACTAAGCCCCCTACTGACGACAATAATTGCTTAGTCGCGGAGCCAGCGTGAGTGAGCTCTCCCTCCGGAGGGCGCCACCACATCCTTCCGACGACAGCCCCCATGGATTCGCCGATACTGGTGACCCCCGACGGAACCAAACCAAGGCCACAGACATGGAGAGAACATTGAAGTTGAGGTCACCATGAGAGCAGGCATGAAGGGTCACTGAATTTGAGACTTTTTTTAATGCTGATCGATGAGAATGAGGATGATTAAGATGATGCTACGGAATTCCATTTCGGTCTGAGACTACATGATAGGGCTGTACTCTACGCTTCCTTTCATAATATATCCCGGCGTCAACCAGGCCCGAGAGATACAGGCACCTGCAGTGTTGGTCAGGAAATTATAGCAACACTCTCAGAAACGCATCCATTAAGTGGATGAAACTCGACTGTGTGGTCCCAGTCTTCCCAAGTGAGTCCGCAGCAAACTCAACTCTGGGTAGGAGCCGGTCGGGGCAGAAAAACCCACATGATTCTGATGGGATTCGAACCCACGACCTCCCAGCCGGGAGTCCGCGACGCTAACCACTTCGCCACGGCGGCTGTTTTTTTTATTACAGCATGATCCACATGACCCTTCATTTTTCCTGTCGTCTGCTGAGACTTTTCACTCCCAAATCCTTGTGCGCCACTAAATGGCATAGAGACACAAGAAGCCCAAAGCCATGCATGATTTTGCTGTCCTTGCTGACATATGGCACTGAACTGATTTACTGACCCCCCCCCCCCCCCCCCCCCCCCCCCCCCCCCACCCCCCCCCAACCCCCCCCCCCCCCCACCCCCCCCCCCCCCCCCCCCCCCCCCCCCCCCCCCCCCCCCCCCCCCCCCCCCCCCAGGAGAAAATTACCTTTTTCACATTCAATTTTTTTTTTTCACATAGCCAGCGCGATCTTCTTCTGGTCAAACTCAGTCCTTCGAATGAGACTACAAACCGAGGTTCCGTGTGTGAACGCACGCATAGCATCTTGCACACACGTCAAATCCTATCACCAACTTTCGGAAGAGAAGGCCAGTTTGGCCGTTGGTATGGATGACACGTTACACACAGCATACACCTTCCCCGAAGTTGGAGTATACTGCCTTAAATGGCGGGATGAAAAAAAAAAACATGGTCATACACACGAAAGTGTCAGAATAATCAACATGATGATTGCGGACACTCTACGGAAAGAAGAAGAAGAAAGACTGTGATGTAACTTGGACCTTTGTCGTAACCTTGAACTCTGACTTGACAACACGCTGAGGGTTAGCTCTCCTGTGAGCGAGCCGCGGATTGGCCGATTGGGGTCACGTGGCCACTCCTAGGAGGCACGGGCTATTTATCCTCAATGTCGTCAGGATGATGACTGTCTGTCTATTTGTCGCGTTGCATACGTCGTCGCTGCCCGAGCGTGCCGTGTCTTGCCTCCTAGATGCTGCTGTCGTCACTGACTGTCGTCGTCGCTGCCGTCATCG
>JADBJO010023315.1:20000-26727 GCA_016801955.1 Conus betulinus
CTGTTCCTTTTCTGTTCCCTTTGTTTGACTAACCACACTGTCCAGCATTACTTCTATGAACAGTCTGCTTGTCATTGTAAAATTTCACGACAGTGTTGCTATGTTGAATTGTCAGTGTGAATGATATACGTTGCAATAATGTATGCATGACAAGGACAGATTGTCAGACTAGGCCTTGGCCTAAAAAATCCTTCATCCTTACGTATTAAAGATCGATCTCTCTCTCTCTCTCTCTCTCTCTCTCTCTCTCTCTCTCTCCTCTCTCTCTCTCTCTCTCTCTCTCTCTCATAATGAGTATGATGTGCCCATTTATTTTTCTATGAACCTTGACAAATATTTGAGATACATCTGAACACAATTTAGATTCGACATCACAGAAATAAATAAATCATTTTAATCGTTATAGACACAACACGATCATGATAACCTCCTTTGCCCCATTATGCCAAGAGGCACTTGATGCTGAAGTTCATTTTATTTTCTCTTGCCAGGAACTACGTAATGTTCGCCAAGAGTTTATTCCACAAAAATACTATATACAACCATGCTTCTTTAAGCTAATTATGCTAATAACATCAAGGAATGAAACTCTTGTAAAACAGTTCGAATTATATTTGTATAACAGTTCGAATTACATTTAAGATTCGGAAGTTGGTTGCAGCGTAGGTTAATTTTTCATCAGTGTATTCTTGATTATCTCTGTGTAGTTGCATCTGCGAACAGCACACTATGTGCAGTGAAATTTATTAATGCTTCGAAGGGCTTAAACCGTAAAAAGATTGTTTTTTGTGGCTCTGCTTTATTTTGTTTGCTTCTTTGCTTTGGTTATATCCGTCTACAGAATATTGGCCTATTATTGTACCCCCCCTTCTGAGGGGCTACGGTCCAACAGAATAAAGAACTGAATCTGATATCTCTCTCTCTCTCTCTCTCCTCTCTCTCTCCCTCTCTCTCTCTCTCTCCCTCCCTGTAATCTTATGGTTCTGTCCTGTCCTGTGTGGCCATGCGCAACTCTCTCTCTCTCTCATACTGGCTTATTTTGCTCGTATTTCAGGCTTTCAATTGGTGGATGTTTATCTTATGTTTGTTGCTTTCGTTTTCCATATGATTATTTTGTGCTGTACCCCCCATGTCACTAAGGCTGTATAGCTAATGACATTAAACAGGTTCAGTGCTCAGTGTCTCTTTCTCTCTCTCTCTCTCTCTCTCCTCTCTCCTCTCTCTCTCTCTCTCTCTCTTCTCCACCCACCCCACGTGACTGTGTTTCTGTAAATCTCTGTCTCTTTTGAGTCGGTCTTTGCCAGTCTCTCCTTGTCTCTGTGTCTCCGCTTTTTTCTCAGCCCCCCTCTCTCTCTTCAGTTTTAGTCACTGCTTTTCTTTGTCTCTCTGCTTGTCTTTCTTTTTTTGTCTGTCTCGTCTCGTTCTCGGTCTCCACGTCTCCATCGCTTTCAGTCTCTGTCTGTCTCTCCCTCTCTTAATCTCTTTTTAGTCTCTATATCTCGGTCTTGATCTCACTCAAATCTCTGTCTCTGTGTCTTCATCTCATTCAATCTCTATCTGTCTCTGTGTTTCGATCACATTCAGTCTCTCCCTGTCTCTCTATCTTTATGACATACAGTCTCTGTCTCTCTTTATCTCCAACACATTCAGTCTCTGTCTCTCTTTATCTCCACCACATTCAGTCTCTGTCTGTCTCTGTATCTCCACCGCATTCAGTCTCTGTCTGTCTCTGTATCTCCACCACATTCAGTCTCTGTCTGTCTCTGTATCTCCACCGCATTCAGTCTCTGTCTGTCTGTCTCTCTCTCCATCACATTCAGTCTCTGTCTGTCTGTGTCTCTCCATCACATTCAGTCTCTGTCTGTGTCCGTATCTCCATCACATTCAGTCTCTGTCTCTGTATCTCCATCACATTCAGTCTCTGTCTCTGCCTCTCCGTAACATTCTCTCTCTCTCTCTCTCTCTCTCCTCTCTCCTCTCTCTCTCTCTCTCTCTCTCTCTCTCTCCCTGTCGTTCGCTCGCTTTCTACCTCTCTTTGTGTCTCTATCTGTCAGTCTGTCTGTCTGCACCCCCCTCCCCCCTCCCCTCTCTCTCTCTCTCTCTCGTTCGTTCGCTCGCTATCTCTGTCTCTGTCTCTAGTCGGAAAAACACTTGAACATCAGCGTACATGAGTTTCTCCCGCGACAATGTCAGCGTCCTGGACCAGGAACCTAAATGGTTCCAAAGAGGAGTAAAGGAGGCCATCTACAGCGCGGCCACGTCTCCTTCCCTCAACCCAGACCGGGGGCGACACAACCTACCAGCAGCCTACACTTCCTTTGGTCGGTCGCGTGACTCGAGTTCATCTCGAGATCACGGGGGCACCGACCACAACTCACTCAGCGAGACATTCGGCGCTGACGAAGGCCTCTGGATGGGGTCCGAAAGCTTCGCTTCGGCTAAACTTTCCTGTGTGAAAAGTAAAAGACTGTGTTTAATCACGAGGAAGAAAGAGTTAGGGGAACGAGGGAAAACGGAGCAGAAAGGGGAGACCGTCTTCCTGCAATATGGACTTCCTTCTTCTTCTTCTTCTTCTTCTTCTGCGCACGCAGGCCGATACTCCTGCGGACACTCCCTGTACAGACAGACAAGGATTCATCCCATCTACCCAACCAAGGGAGTGGAGTTTTGTGTGTCTGACCGTTTTTTTTTTTTTTTTTTTTTTTTTTTTCTTTTTTTTTTCTATCCCGCCATTATGACAGCCTATACTCCAACCTCGGGGAAAGTGCATGCTATGTGTAACGTGTCATCCATACCAACGGCCGAACTGGCCTCCTCTTTCGAAAGTAGGTGATGGGATTTTTACGGTGTGGTGCAAGATGTTATGCATGCAGCTCACACACACGGAACCGCGGTTTATAAGTCCCCTTCGAAGGACTATACAGGAAATGGAGTCAGAACCAATGTTGACTCCGAAGCGGGGGAAAAAAAATCTCCCTGTACCAAAACGGTCCTGGCGGAGATTGGAACCCGCAAACCCACAGGATCCCCAAGATTACGAGTCCAGCGCTCTACCACCGAGCTATTCCAGCCCCCTTTTGCAATGTAGACAGGTGACGACAGGGTTGAACTGTGTGAGCAGGAAGAGTGTACGTCACAGAGGGGAGGTAAGAACCACTATAGATCACGCTAAGCAAAGCAGGGGCGGATAAGCCTCTCGCGCAAGGCCAAGCCGGGACAGTGACAGACGAAGTCAGGGGAGGTAAGGATAGAGGTAGAGGTAGAGGCGGAGTGAGTACTGTCCCCTGAATTTGTCACTGTCAGTCTAGACAGGCTGTCTTTGTTCTTCACATATGTCATTCGTCAGAGTGCTTCCACTCCCACATACCCCCGACCCCCCCCCCCTTGCCTCCCCCCTCCCTCCCTCCATCTCTGTCTCTCCGTCCGTCTCTGTCTCTGTCTGTCTGTCTGCGTCTCTCTCTCTCTCTCTCTCTCTCTCTTCAGGCATTGATTGTCTTCTGTTTTTGTGTGTAAACCATTTCCTCTTTCTATTTATAGCGTTTATGTGCTTTTGTTGTTATTGTATTTTCTATATATTTCCCTTTATTGAGGGCCGGATGTAAAAAAAAAGCCATGTTGTGCTTATTCCGCTTTTTCCCTCATCAAAAAAGATTCATTCGTTCGTTCGTTCTCTCTCTCTCTCTCTCTCTCTCTGTTTCTCTCTCCCTGACTCTTTCTCTGCTGTTCTCTCTCTCTCTCTCTCTCTCTCTCTGTTTTATTCTCTCTCTCCCCACTGTTGTTTTATTTTCTCTCTCTTTTTCTCTGTTTGTTTTACTCTCTCTCTCTCTCTCTCTCTCTCTCTCCTCTATCGGCCTCTCTCTCTGTTTTTACTTTTCTCTCTCCTCTCCTCTCTCTCTCTCGATCTCTCTCTCTCTCTCTCGTTCTCCTCCTCTCTCTCTCCTCTCTCTCGTTTTATTCTCTCTCTCCTCCTCTGTCGTTTTATTCTCTCTCTCTCTCTCCTCTCTCTCTCTGTTCTTACTGTCTCTCTTTCTCTCCCTCTCCCTCTCCCCCTGACTCTTTCTTTCCCTCTGTTGTTCCCTCTGTTCCTCTCTCTCTCTCTCTCTCTCTCTTTTCTCTCTCTCTCTCTCTCTCTATATATATATATATATATATATAATGTCTTTTGTTTCTCTTGTGTTTTTATTCTCTCTGTCTCTCTCACTCTCTCTGTCTCTGTTGTTTTCTTCTTTTCTCTCTCTCTCTCTCTCTCTCTCTCTCTCTCTCTCTCTCTCTCTCTTCTCTCTCTCTCTCTCTCTGTTGCTTTATTCGTTCTCTTTCTCTGTCTCTTTGACTGCCTGACTGCCTGTCTGTCTCTCTTTCTCTCTCTCTTTTCCTCCCCTCTCTCTCCCTCTCCCACTCTCTCTCTCCCTTCCTCCTACCTCCACCCCCACCCTCCTCTTTCCTCGATGTGACCGTCTTGTTCTATGACTGAACGGATTTGTCTCCCCTTTCCCTGCCCCAACAGAGCAAGAGTCGTCTCCCCCTCCGCCCTCTGTCACATGGTCTCCTCCCCCACCCCCACCCCACCCCCCAACCCACCCACCCCTACCTTTGCACTTCCCCGTCCTCTGAACTAAACAGTAGTACTGGGAAGAGATCTAAGGTGACCCGACGGAGCTGCCTCGTGTGGCGAAGATCGTCTTCATCACTGTCACCCAGCGTCATTGTCATCCTCCTCTTCACAGGGCTGGGGGGGGGGGGGCACAGAGAGGTAGGGGAGGAGTCGTGTAGGTGAATCGTCACACAGCCAGACAGGGAGAGAGCCAGCCTAGCCAAGCCAAGGGCAGGGGCTGAAAGAAAGACAGGCTGGGACACACACACACACATACTACAACACTTTGGTGGATGTGAGCCCCGTAGGACCGTGGAAACAGGCTTGACATTTTAGATTAAAAAAAAAAAAAAAAAAAAAAAAAAAGAAAAATACGTTAGGTTGGACTTGGTGCTAAACCCCACGAATCATTTTAGCCCCAAAAAAAATTGTTTAAAAACGAGAAAAAAAAACAAAAAAAAAAAAAAAAAAAAAAAAACAGGACTTTGGGTCAAACTTTGGGTCAGCCTTTGGTGCTAAACCCCACGATTCATTTCAGCTAAAGAAAAACTACGTATAAAAAAAAAAAAAAAGAAAAGAAAAAAAGAACAAGGAAAAAACAGAATTTTGGGCCAGCCTTTGATGCTACGGTTTAACCTTAAGTGCTAGACAACGATTCATTTCAGCTGTAAAGAAAGAGAGAAAAAAATTTTTTTTTTTAAGACATTTATTTCAGCTGGCCGTGGGTGTTAAAGTTTGTGCTGCTGGAAATTCAGTCCCTTTGAGCTTGCAGAATTGAAAGTTTGTTCCTGCAGAATTGAAAGTTTGTTCCTGCAGAATTGAAAGTTTGTTCCTGCAGAATTGAAAGTTTGTTCCTGCAGAATTGAAAGTTTGTTCCTGCAGAATTGAAAGTTTGTTCCAGAGATACCCCCCTAGTTCCGCTGATACTGTGTTCAACTTTTGAGAGGAAATGCTATGCTGATATTGTCCTAGAGGCTGTCCTTTGAATGATTCTGGTTTTGCTTCGAGCGCACGGAAAAGTTGTAGTAGCTAGCTGCACGCGCATTTAATGACGCGTGTGCTGCAAGTCCAATTTCGCATTAATTGAGATTTTGGAGCTTGTGTTGAAGATTGGTCGGTTTCGGCTGGGCTTGTTGACTAGAGAACGTTGTGGAGTTTATCATCGTTCACGTGCAGTTCAATGACTGACCTTGGGAGTTTTGTGAAGTTGGATTAGGACAGCAAAAGCAGAGAGAACACTACTCGTTTTGACTGCAGGGTGAGTGTAAACTGTGACAGAGCTGTTTCTGTCTACACACACACATGCGCGCGCGCGCGCGCGCGCACACACACACACACACACACACACACACACACACACACGCGCGCGCGCGCGCGCGCGCGTTCTCTCTGCCTGTCTCTCTCTCTCTCTCTCTCTCTCTCTCTCTCTCTCTCTCTCATACATACATACATCTATGGTTTATTCGTGAAACCAATGTTTTCCCTCAAACGTTCAACATTGCCAAAGGGATTCCTCCTTCCAAATGAAATGATTCGTCGGATCCAAAAAAAAAAAAAAAAAATTCAGACCGACATCCTCCTTACTATCAATTCTATCTACCCCCCCACCCCCTCAAAAGACACATACCGCACACGTATCTCAGTGCATGGAGAAAAACGAACTATATGAGAGAGAGAGGAGAGAGAGAGAGAGAGAGAGAGAGAGAGAGAGAGAAGAGAGAGAGACAGACAGAACAGACAGACAGACAGACAGACAGACAGACAGACAGAGAGAGAAGAGAGATTTTCTTCTGCCCTGTTAAATTCGTAACGTTCTATGGACGAATTTTTCAAACTGATATTGTATTGATAATAATCATACTCATGGCCCAGAATCCTAATGATCATAATCATAGTATTAAAAGTAATGGCAATAGTAAGAAACATTGACAGTGATAGCAATAGCGATAACAATACTCATCATGATCATAATCACAGTTGCAAGACTAATTTTTTTGAGAGATAATTAATTTGCGTACATCTCCGATAGCGCACGAGGTTCTTTTGCCCTTTACGTAAGTAAGTTGAAGGAGAACCCACACAGGACCGCACGCGGCTTCTCACTCTCCTCTCTTCACTCTCGCTCTCTCATCTCAC
>JADBJO010023316.1:0-7500 GCA_016801955.1 Conus betulinus
CACGGTGACCAACCATGCGTCAGCTTGTTTAAAAGATTAAGATCCTGTCAGTGAAGGTCATTTTTGATGATTCGTGTCTCTCTGGGTTGCTACCTATCCACAAACGAATGTTATACCTGTTTATTTGGATGTTTTATTATTTGAGCGACTGAATGGTCGCAAGGTTATTTAGCTGTTTAATTATGAAGATAATTACTTGGATGTTGTTCAGTTGTTTGTGCGTTCATGTGGTTCATGTGTGTGCAAGTAGCCATCGGTCAGTCTGTTTGCTTATTTGTTTCTAGCATCGGTTTGTTTGTGAGCGTTTTATTTGTTCATCAGATTTGCTTATTTGTTTCTAGCATCGTTTGTTTGTGAGCGTTTATTTGTTCATTATATGTACACCCTGGGTCCATTGCAGGGCTGAAAAACAACAGCCATTGATGGGCCAGAGTATAACAGTGAAACCTGAGGAGCAGTAGCACTGTCCTGAGGTGGGTGTGTCTACAGAGTAAGAAAAATAGATCTAGTTGGCTGGTTGATGTGCGATGTGTGATTTTAAAAGAATTGATCAAATATGTGGATACCACGCAGATGAGTGGTGGTTTCCAGTTTTCTGACTATTTTTCATACAACTGTGTAACTGCTATACGGTCCAGGTGATGCCTTGCTGTGGAAAAATTGGCCATTCATTTATTTCATTCATTGTTCGTAACTCCTGCCGTTTGGCACGGGGAGTCTCTTTTTTGTGTGTGTGTTTATATCTGTCCGTTTCTTGACAACACTGTTACCCACTATACCTTTATCATCCTTGTTTTTGACTGTTCGTATCTCCTGCCGTTCGCCATGGGGAGCCCACTTTGCTAATATTATGATTATAATACAATTGTGTTGTTGATAGCAAAGATACATTTTTACCTCCTATCTTTCGCAACAGGGAGGCCCTTTTGTGTATTTTTGCTGTAAATCATTGCACCTACATTTTGATAATGTTCATGTGCTGCAGGGTCTGTGTTTTAGCTGTTCTTTGAATATTGTTTTAATGTTTGATTTCATGATTTCACTATGAACGTTTGATACTTGTCTTGGCTCAGTTTGAATGGTTTGTTTCTTATGAATGTTTGATCTCATCCCTACTTTGAACCTGTGTTGAATGCGCTTTATCAAACTATTCCTCACGTTGAATGATTATGTTTTTCAACATATGTATTCTTTTACTTATTTTTTTTTTTATTATTTTTTCTTGACTGTCCCATCTTCTGTGCCATCTCAGTGGCATTGCACACACGCCGCTCATTCCGACATCCTGTCCCCAGCCACAGCCCGGTCAGTCCCACCGCAGCCCCTACACCGGCAATCCACAGGGAGCAGTCGGTGTCAAGTCGTCAAGAGGCAACCAACCGAAGAAGACACTGCACTGCTGCCACGTCACTTCAGTGATGTTCACTGGCGCCTGTTCTGATCTAACATACGCAGGACACCACCTACTAAGCTCCCCTCATGACGACAATAATTGTTTAGTCGTGGAGCCGGCATGTGTGAGCTCTCCCCCCTCTCCCTCCGGAGGGCGCCACCACGTCCGTCCAACGACAGCCCCAATGGACTCGCAAATACCGGTGACCCCCGACGAAACTAAACCAAGTCCAGAGACGTGGAGAGGACACCAAAACTGAGATCACCATGAGAGCAGGGCATGAAGGGCCATAGAATTTGAGACTTTTTATATGCTGATCGATGAGAATGAGGATGATCAAGATGATGCTAGGGATTTTCCATTCCGGTCTGAGACTGCATGACAGGACTGTACTCTACGCTTCCTTTCATAGGATATCCCGGCGTCAACCAGGCTGCGAGACATGTACACCTACGCGAGGCAGGATGCCGTCTGAACACCTTCCGCATGCGCTGCCTCAAACGCATTCTGGGCATCACCTGGCAGGACCGAGTACGGCACAGCGACATCCTGGCCAGGGCTGGAATCCCAAGCATGTTCGCCATGCTGAGTCAGAGACGTCGACGCTGGCTCGGGCACGTAAGGCACATGGAAGATGGGCGTATTCCCAAGGACCTCCTCTACAGCCAACTTGCCACTGGTACCAGACGCACAGGACGCCCAACTCTCAGGTTCAAGGATGTGTGCAAACGTGACATGAAAGTGTGCAACACTGATCCTGATGCCTGGGAAACAGCTGCCGACGACCGTGACTGCTGGCGTCAAATAGTGCAGAGAGGAATCATACAAGTGGAGGAGGAGAGAACCCAGCACGAAGCAGAGAAATGAGCATGCTGCAAACAGCGAGCAGCCTCTGCTTCTTCCCAGTCATCCTGCTTTGTCTGCACCAACTGCAACAGAGACTGTCACTCCAGAATTGGGTTGCACAGCCACACCAGGCGCTGTTCACAACCCTAGGAGAAACCTCGCTTGATGCATCAAGCATTGTCCTCCGGGACTGCATTGCCAACACACGGATTTTCCATTCCGGTCTAAGACGGCATGACAGGGCTGTACTTTACACTTCCCTTTCATAACATATCTCTGCGTCAACCAGGTCCGAGAGATACAGCCACCTGCAGTGTTTGTCAGGAAATTTGAGCAACTCTCTCAGAGACGCATGCATTATGTAGATGAAACTTGACTGTGTGGTCCCAGTCTTCCCAGCTGAGCCTGTAGCAAACGCAACTCTGGGGCTCAGAACAGAAAAATCCCACATGACTCTGATGGGAATCGAACCACGACCTCCCAGCCGGGAGTCCGCGATGCTAACCACTTCACCATGGCGGCTGGTACATATGTATTCTTAATAATACCTCATGTTTAGAATCACTATTTTGTTTTGTCTTATCAGACAGAGGAGATGATCCACACGTGGACAGGGATACGCAGATAAAGAAAGGAGGTCCTTTGGTCCAAATCAGTCTGTTGGTTCAACTATAATTTGAAATAAAAGACAGAGGAAACCAACCAACTGGTGTTGATGTGGAAGATGTGTCAGCTCGCTCACTTCACCATCTCCTACTCCTCTTCCCTCTTCTCTACTTATCCCTCTACTATAGGTTGTTCTTTATAATGAGTGTTTGAAACTGTTTTTCACAAAAAAATGAAGTAAAGTTTGTATGGATATAACAACATATACAGTGCAAAACTGTAATTTTTGAAAGGCGTCATGTGTCGTATTTATGTATTATGAACTGACAGCCGATATAAAAACATTGTTGACTGCATCACGCCAGCATTTTATTTTTTCATATGCAGTTTCATGAGATAACTTTCACACGGGAATTTTATCATTAAAATTTTAATTAATGCTTTTTATTTCAAACTCTGTTTGTCAGTAAAGCAGCATGACTTGACTTTAATGTTACCCTGGCCAAGGTTTCTTTTTTTCTTTGTTTTTTTTTCTTTCTATTACTATCATCATCGTCATTACCATTATCATCATCATCATCGCCACTAACACTGTTGCCACTACAACCATGTTGTTCGACGATACTCTGCCTCATCTCCTTTCTCCCTTCCTGTGTGTACAGCCACTATTAATGCTACAACTACTATTGTCATTTATGTGTGTTATAGCCACTATTAATGCTACAACTACTATTGTCATTTTATCACTTAAAGTACTAGTTAATCCTCCTTGATATTTTTTCATGTGAAATGTCCATTTTCATTTTCTATATCAACCATTTAAAATTTTCCGACACTAAGTATATGCTACCAGGATTTCTACATGAATATACTGAATCTACGAAGAAAAAGGTGGGCTTAGAAAACAGAACCCTCTTTCCAGGTTTTTGACCAGGTAGTAAACTGACTCACATTCCATGCTAAGAACACACACACACACACACACACACACACACACACACACATCAGCATGTATGCAGTGCACACGCACACACACAATGAATATAGCACGCATGCATTAAGACAGGCATACGCGCGCGCGCGCGCACATACACACACATACGCACGCACACAGGCACGCACGCATGCACGCACGCACGCACACACGCACACACACACACACACAGCTTACGATACATTGTGCTACTTTGAGAGCAAGAGATGAGTAAATGAGAGTTTAAAAAAAAAGGAAGGTCAAAAAATAGCATTCATTACAGTAATAATTCACCCCATGTGCCATTTGTGACGACCGAATCTAAGTTTTCGCTTTAGTACTCTAATTTTACAACAACAACAAAAAAACCACCTCAACTCACCATCCTTGATTAAAAGTAACCACTAAAAACAAAAAAAAATCTCAATTTTGTCACTGCTAAAGCCACAAACACACATGAAACACACATGGTCCCTGAATTCTCAGCAATTAATGTTATATCAGCCTTGTACTGGAAAGAATAACTAACAGTAGCCATGTGTACACTATAGATATAGCCAGTCATTAAATTCATCATTAAAAATTCATTGCTCCACTGCATAGTTTTCAGTTTGATTTTTCTGCACCTTTGTCCTGTGTTCGTCTGTTATTGAATCTTCCACTGTATCAAAGAAAGAGAAATTCCAGAAATCACTAATCTATTCAAAGAATGCGCTCGAATGTATGCAGTTTGTACTGACAGTGCAACCAAGCGCCATTCACAAACTACTCACAGGTCTTGTACAGGTCACAGACACCACCACTGTAAAGGTTCTGTGTGTTTCCTTGTGCTGCCCGCTTCCAATTGACTCTTCTAGTGACAGTCGTTCTGCCGTCACGTCACGCGCACAGCTCTCGTTACACTACCCACCCCCAACTTCCCCCCCTCCTTTCCCGCCCGCTCTCCTTCCCCCTCTTTCCCCCAGCCCCCTTCAATCCTCCTCCTCCTTTTGCCGCTCCCCCCCCCCCTTTTCACCCTATCCCGTCCCTCTCTTCCCCCCACCCCCCCTCCCACCAGCCACTTGCACTCCCCCACCTCCACTTCCCTTCTCCCTCCTCACGTGTGCTTGCTTGAAGAGCCTCCCAGTGTGCACTCAGTGCATGCTGATAACCAGCACCAGCTGTTTTTTCGTTGACTATTGCATACACTTCAGACAGAGGAGATGATCCACACGTGGACAGGGATGACGCAGATAAAGAAAGGAGGTCAGTTTAGGCTGGACTCCAAGTCATCTAGTGCTGATAAATTGCGCACTGGTCACCTCCAGACCCATTGCCTCTAATCTCATATGCCCCATCTATGATGTCTGTTTCACCAAGGGTGGAACTTGAATTCTAATTTGAGTTTGCAAAACTCCATGATTTCAACGTTACAGTAAAAAAAAAAAAGAAAGGAAAACACACAGAAGAACAAATGGTAACAAGGGATTTAAATGTCCATGGCTAAATTCTGCTGGAAGGGTCCTTTTGACAGGTTGTCAAATACAAAGTCGAGAAATATACACAAATAGCGCTCCCCTGTGCATGCAGGGTATGACGTTTTACCGGAAAAATTTCGGTGGTCGCACGCACATGCACACAACATACACGCACACACACACGCATACACATAAGTGCACAAATGCACACACACACACGCTCATGCGTACACTATATAGGTAAATATAAAACACGCACGCAAAAATCATCGTTATATTCTTTGTCTCCAAAGGGTTTCCGGTATTTTCGGGGGTTTTCGGGGGTTTCCATTAAAATGTCATAGCGGTGCACGCACGCTTTCCCGACGAGGGACAAAGGGTGTCAGGTGGGGTGGAGCAGTTTGAATTTCACACTGGAAAATTTTAAGTTATACAAAGCCGTACAGTGCAAGGTAGTACAACGCAGCACAGCAAAGCACAATACACGTGCAATACACTGCAATTAAAGTGTAGCCTGTGAAAAAAGGAGCAGTTATCTGCATGCCCAGGGAGAAAATATTTACGAATGCTTTGCAAATGTGGTCAAGTTTTCAATGTGTCATTTCAAAACAAAGGATCAAGCTAGTATGAGCCTCATTCTCATTTCATTCATATGATCTCAGTTAAAGGATTTAAAAGAATTTGTGAAAAAGAACAAAACAACCTGTAGTGAATTACTCAAGTCAACCAGTTTGAGTATGTTGGCCCATTTGAAAATAAATCTACGTATTACTACTGATGTATGATTTTTAGATATTTTTCATTCAGTTTAGAAAAAAAAATGTAAAATTTGCCTTCAGTTCCTTTTAAATTGTTTTCAAATTCATAAGAAAAAGGCAACTTCATAATTACATATGATCAGTTATTTTGTGCACCACACGGTATTGCTTAAAACTGTTTGACTATCTTCTCTAGTTTGTGCTTCTTTCAGGCAGAAGCTTGATTAATACCAGCCAGAATACCTGTGGTTTGCCCTCCCCTCCCTCCTGGTCATAGCCTTGGTTATGTTTTTTTTTCCAAGATGATTATTCCCCAAGAGATGTTCCTGACTTTATACTAATTTCCCCCTACCCTCCATCCACTCCACCCCTCAGGGACCTGTAGTTGGATAGTTCAAACGTTTGCCTACAGAGCTGACTGCCACGAGTTCGAACCAGTTGTGTGACCAGATTTGTTTTCATGTTGAAAACCCTCTCTATCCACTGGCAACTATTGGGGACCAGATTGATTTATGGGAATGATAAACGGCAGCGGAAGGAATGGATGGGCTTTGTCTTCCATCATGCCATGCCCTTGACACAGTGAACCTCTAACAGTTTAATGACCTCCCTGGACTCCTTCACGTTTCGTGTGGACATCTACAGTTTAATGACCTCCCTGGACTCCACATTTTTTGTGGACATGCGCATGCGCATGTTTGTGTGCGCATGCATGTGCACATGTGAGTGTATGTTTGTATTTGTGTTTATGTGTGTGTGTGTGTGTGTGTGTGTGTGTGTGTGTGTGTGTGTATTGTATGCGCATGTGTGTGCGCGCGAGGGCGGCACGTGTGTGTGGTGAGCAGGGATGGATGGATACCTGTCTTTGAGTGTGGGGATGTTTGTGCAAACTTGTGTATGTGCATGGGTGTATTTGTGGGACTGTAAATGTGTCATATGATATCATTTTATACACAAATTTGTTTGATTTAATCGTTAAATTTACATTTATAACCATTTTTATTTTTATTGTGATTTTTTTTTAAAAATACAATGTAAACGATGTGATTATGTATGAATGTGCAATGTAATAAATGATATGTATAATATAATGTGCAATGAGTTAATGAAATGATTATTTTCTGTGATGTTGATAATTTTTTTATTTTTTTTAAATTTTTTTCAAACTATAGAAAATGACGAACAGATGGGGTAAATCTTTTTCCCATGATGAAATGATTACACACCCATTAACTCCGAATGATTGCTGCTCATGACACAGCTCGCTCAGTGAAAATGCCAGCTCAGAGCATGCAGTACAAGGCAGGAGACGGAGTCCAGGAGATGTCTCCTTGTTTGTTCTATATATGCGCTGTGTTGGCATTCCTGCAAGATGATTTGGTGTTGTAAGCAGCATTTTTTTGGGGTTATGGGCTTAAATTAAATTGTTTTATTATAAGTGCAAGAATTATACTACTTGCTTACTGT
>JADBJO010023316.1:15000-26725 GCA_016801955.1 Conus betulinus
TAGAACAGTGTGAGATGTTAGAGAAACTTCTTCATACACGTTCAGAAACATACCAGAGAGAGGATAGGACAAGGCAGAATACAACATAACATTCCTTCAATAAACAGACACTTAGAATTTACACAAGTATTTATTTTGACTACAAATTATAAGACATTCCCAGGAATTCTAACTTTCAACTAAGGCCTTCTCTATCTTGACTAACAAAAGTAATTACACACAAAAACACAAAAGTCACACGACTTAACATCATGAGCACTTTGGGACAGGCCTGAAGGCTGAGAGGCCCAGCAACACCTTGACTGAACCAGAGGATGCCAAGGAGGAGACAGTGAGGAAGTGAATGGTTGAGTTTTACGTCCTCATAGCGAAAGCTTTTAGGGACACGTCTTTCATGCACGTTAGTCTTTAACTGAAGAAGTCAACATAGCCTTTGCCTGCTTTGAATTGGATCACCGTCGTGTGGCACGCCATTGACACTGACTGCTTTTGCAGCAAGACAACGCCAGGCCCTGGACGTTTTCAGTGTCTAGTTCATTAGTGACCAGCTGCTCGGGGAGGGGGGGGTGGGCATTGAAATGTGAGGGGTGGGGTGAGTGGGGTGCGGGGGTTGCACGTGAGGGGGCCTATCTCTTGGTCTGTTGCTCAATCCATCGTACGGTAGTTAATGAGAGATGCAACTGCCTGGGGAGGGGGATGAGTGGGGGTAAGGGTGAGGGGGTACAGGAGGCCTCTCATGCAGTCCATCGTGGGGCTGTTGTCCAAGTATTCCTGGGTTCTCCCAATGCTAAGGGTAATGCCAGCAGAGAGGCAAGAGGATGGTTTTGTGTTCTGTGCACACCTGGGCAAACTGGACACTGTCAGTGTCAGAGTACACACCACGAGTGACTTTCAGTTTGACCAACGGCGTTTCCGGTTTTATCACTCGACTCAGAGGGGGCATGTGATGGCAGGCAAAATAACATTCAACGGTCAGAGAAGGGCACGCTGATGTCAGTTTGCTCCAAGCAGCTGATGACAACTGCGGGAAAGCCTCCGTCCTACTGTAACTCCCTCTCCCATCGACGTGTTGGAGAACAAGACTGCGCAATGGGCTCCGCCTCCCCGAGGAATCAGACAGTTCACGCAGCAGTTCTTCACTGGCGTTATGGAGGCTTCATTTAAGTCTCCTCTGAGCAGGAAAGTTTGAAATTAGAGCTGCTGTGGGTGTAGGGAACAGACCGTACAGTGCTGCCAGCATTCATTCCAGCCATTGCATTGGCAAGACCAGGTCTGTGAGCATGGCACAAAACCTGTCCAATCTGGGAGACCAGTAGACTTCCTTTGTTTCTGAAAAAAAACTTGTAATGATCAGTAAACAAGTGGGGTAGTTTTTGCTCCCATAAGGAAACTTAACACAGAGCAACGTTTTTTCAAGACTGGCACAGCCTTTCAAACTTGAATAAAGTCAGACAAATACAAAGACGAACAATCTAATAGTGGGTGGATGGGGGGTGGGGGGTGGTGGGGGGGGGGCACTATTAGATTGTCTGTCTTCGTATTTGTCTGACTTTATTCAAGTTTGAAAGGCTGTGCCAGTCTTGAATAAAAGTTGCTCTGTGTTCGGTTTCCTTATGGGAGCAAAAACTACCCCACTTGTTTACTGTTTAATGTTTACTGTTCCCTGCCTCATATTTCCAATTTCATTTTGTAATGATCAAAGAAAATTTAAAAGTGCTTATGGACGAACTGAATGCGTCTCTCATGCCTGTCACATTGTAAAATGGCTTGTAAAGGCGGACGTGTCCTTGCCGTCCTGCTACTACTTAGCTGTACAATCAGTTTCAGTTTGACTCCTCTCTCAGTAAAGTCAGACAACATGTCATGAACTTCCCGTGAAACATCCCTGGATGGAAAAAAAACAATGGTAATGCGCTGGAAATACGCTCCATATTTTTTAACCATACTGCTGTCCTGTGGACCTAGGAAGCTGACGTCCACCAATTCGCCGTTATTCGTAGCATGAAGCTGAATGAAGATGTCAGTCCACACAGAGGGGCACTGCATGAAGGAAGACAGCCTTGAACAGGTGCGCGCCAGGCGACCTCGGTCAGGGACTGGCAGCATCTTGAACAGGTTCACCAACGCCACGTCTGGTAAGTCGACAAGGTTGAGCTGCCCATGGTGGTCGTCTCCCTTGGCAGCAGCAGCTGGGCTTCTCTTGCTGGGTGGAGGTGGATTCTGCAGAAGAGTTGAGCTTAGGGTAGACAATTGATCCATTCTGCTTGTGACCTGAGAAGCAGACATGACCGATTGTCCAAGGAATACTGTGTGATGCTTATAGAGAGTACACGACTAGGAAAAAATGAGGCTACAGAAGTCCAATGTACACAGGTCTGCCATGACCAAGTCCTTAAGGGCCTCTAAACAACAGGATGTTATACTCACCTCTACGCTACCTTAGTGAAGTGAAGAAAATTAATTCAACAATGAAATCTACACACCTCTCTCTTGGCCAAATAAGGGATGACAAAATTGATATGACACTACAGAAACATCCTTCTGTTATCAAAATGACTGGAATAAAACAAACAGGGATAGGAATATCAAAAGCATTTTTTCATAATCCTCTCTAGTTCTATAATTATCTTACGCTAGATTCACTAAGAACCTGAGGTCGTTGTGTCTTAGAGAGGACACTCCCTTTGTTCCACCACTGCTCTCCTATTATTTCAGGTAGTTATGTTCACTGTTGATAACTTGAAGGCGCACGCGTGTGTGCGTGCGTACGTGCACGAGCGTGGGTATGCACGTGCACACGCGTGTGCGTGCGTGTGTATGTATGTATGTGTGTGCGGGAGCGCGCACGCATGTGCGCATCGTTATCTACAGAGAGAGAGAGAGAGAGAGAGAGAGAGAGAGAGAGAGAGAGAGAGAGAGAGAGAGAGAGAGAAGATTGATGAACTAGAATAATTCAAATGAAATTCTCTATTTCTGTACGAATTGTAAAGGGCATGATCTGCCCATTTTTTTGAGAGGAGAGAGTTTGCAGGAGTTTATTCCTCAATGTGGGATGGGACCTATTTTAAAACATTTCACAAATAGGGGAACCATCAGCGAGGGAGTTGACCCAAAATATCAGCTTCGCCTAATGGATGGGATGGCAGTGAGGGGTAGCTTAGCTGGTGGTTTGGAATGTCAGTTATTAAGATGTCTGGAGACTGTGGTCAGACGACAGACATTGTGGCTACAGCTGGTTTGGGCAGACTGGTTTAGACTTGGTTAATTAGAGGCTGGGGAGTCAGCAACTGGACTTCTGCGATGCCGTAATCGGTGTTACTTTTGCTGAGGAGGGCTTGGGCCTCCCTTTGACCATGGCTGATCTCGATGGATCGGTCTGGAAGACCAATTAGAGGCCAAGGTGAGTGTCCTGGAGTTCATGACGCCGATGTTGGGTTGTCTTTGATGAGTAAGGCTTCAGCCTTAAGAGAGGTAAATTACCGCAGGTGGAAGTCGTTGGCGATGGAGTTGACGCATGTCAGATTTTGCCTTAGACACAGGGTCTGAAGGTCAGTCCTGATGCCCCCCTCCGCCATTCCAGATCCAGCCACTTACATGATGGACTGCCCATTGTTTGTCGGGCCGTGTGTGGGGTAAAATGTCAGTTCCAGGTTTGGAGATAATTACGGCAGCCCAGCAGAGCCGGATCTGACATCATTTGGATTTAATTCTTCAAATGGTTCCATTGTGACTCAGGCGTGGCGATGGCCACAAAGGGAGTGTCTCTGAAAGATCTCGTTGAAAGAGGCTGGAAGGCCTGCAGACTACCAGCATCTTGGCTCTAAGGCCATTTCTTAACTGAGCAGAGTGCGGTGAAGGCTGTGACGCTGATTCCGTTATTCACGTGTTCAAGAATGCAAAAGTATGTTGATGGTTTTTGCCTGTAATTTGGCTTTGAGTTACCCAGAATGAGGGCAGATGGAGTACTATCCTAGTGAAATGATACTAGAAGATGGAAATCAAAATTTCTGTTTTCACATTTTCTTGTTCACAATCCATGTTCTTATTAAATAGAAATGTGAAATACTAAATTAACACCATTATTTATACAAGTAACTCTGAAACTGAAGAGGGACTGGCATTCAGTAAGTCTGAAACATGAAAACAGCAATTCAGTATTATCACAGATTGTATTGTTAGTATCATACAAAGCGATGCCTTGCTGTCTTTTATTGTGATTGGTGGATAAAGTTTAACGCGCACCCTGCAGGTTCCTGGGTGTTCACTAGACAAAGTAACATGTGCACGTCGCTCTTAGCGGCTGGCAAGACGGACAGGGTTAAGTCACAGCGACCAAACCATGCGTCGGCTTGTTTAAAAGATTAAGATCCTGTCAGTGAAGGTCATTTTTGATGATTCCTCTGTCTCTCTCTGGGTTGCTACCTATCCAGAAACGAATGTTATACCTGTTTATTTGAATGTTTTATTATTTGAGCGACTGAATGGTCGCGAGGATATTTAGCTCTTTAATTATAAAGACAATGACTTGGATGTTGTTCGGTTGTTTGTGCGTTCATGTGGTTCATGTGTGTACAAGTAGCCATCGGTCGGTCTGTTTGCTTATTTGTTTCTAGCATCGGTTCGTTTTTGAGCGTTTATTTGTTCATCAGATTTGCTTATTTGTTTCTAGCATCGGTTTGTTTGTGAGCGTTTATTTGTTCATTATATGTACACCCTGGGTCCATTGCAGGGCTGAAAAGCAACAGCCATTGATGGGCCAGAGTATAACAGTGAAACCTGAGGAGCAGTAGCACTGTCCTGAGGTGGGGTGTGTCTACAGAGAAAGAAAAATAGATCTAGTTGGCTGGTTGATGTGCGATGTGTGATTTAAAAAGAATTGATCAAATATGTGGATACCACGCAGATGAGTGATGGTTTCCAGTTTTCTGACTATTTTTCATACAACTGTGTAACTGCTATACGGTCCAGGTGATGCCTTGCTGTGGAAAATTGGCCATTCATTTATTTCATTCATTGTTCGTAACTCCTGCCGTTTGCAACGGGAGTCTCTTCTGTTTCTTGACAACACTGTTACCCACTATACCTTTATCATCCTGGTTTTTGACTGTTCGTATCTCCTGCCGTTCGCCAGGGGGAGCCCACTTTGCTAATAATATGATTATAATACAATTGTGTTGTTGATAGCAAAGATACATTTTTACCTCCTATCTTTCGCAACAGGGAGGCCCTTTTGTGTATTTTTGCTTTAATCATTGCACCTTCATTTTGATAATGTTCATGTGCTGCAGGGTCTGTATTTAGTGTTCTTTGAATATTGTTTTAATGCTTGATTTCATGATTTCACTATGAACGTTTGGTACTTGTCTTGGCCCAGTTTGAATGGTTTGTGTCTTATTAATGTTTGATCTCATCCCTACTTTGAACCTGTGTTGAATGCGCTGTATCAAACTATTCCTGACGTTGAATGATTATGTATTTCAACATATGTATTCTTTTACTTATTTCTTTTATTATTTTTTCTTGACTGTCCCATCTTCTGTGCCATCTCAGTGGCATTGCACACACGCCGCTCATTCCGACATCCCATCCACAGCCACAGCCCGGTCAGTCCCACCGCAGCCCCTGCACCGGCAATCCACAGGGAGCAGTCAGTGTCAAGTCGTCAAGAGGCAACCAACCGAAGAAGACACTGCACTGCTGCCACGTCACTTCAGTGATGTTCACTAGCGCCTGTTCTGATCTAACATATACAGGACACCACCTACTTAGCCCCCCTACTGACGACAATAATTGTTTAGTCGCGGAGCCGGCATGTGTGAGCTCTCCCCTCTCCCTCCGGTGGGCGCCACCACGTCCGTCCAACGACAGCCCCCATGGACTCGCCGATACGATACCGGTGACCCCCGACGAAACTAAACCAAGTCCACAGACGTGGAGAGGACACCGAACCTGAGATCACCATGAGAGCAGGGCATGAAGGGCCACAGAATTTGAGACTTTTTATATGCTGATCGATGAGAATGAGGATGATCAAGATGATGCTAGGGATTTTCCATTCCAGTCTGAGACGGCATGACAGGGCTGTACTTTACGCTTCCTTTCATAATATATCCTGGCGTCAACCAGGCCCGAGAGATACAGACACATGCAGTGTTGGTCAGGAAATTTGAGCAATACTCTCGGAGACGTATGCATTATGTAGATGAAACTCGACTGTGTGGTCCCAGTCTTCCCAACTGAGCCTGTAGCAAACTCAACTCTGGGGCTCGGAACAGAAACATCCCACATGACTCTGATGGCAATCGAACCACGACCTCTCAGCCGGGAGTCCGCGATGCTAACTACTTCACCATGGCGGCTGGTACATATGTATTCTTAATAATACCTCATGTTTATAACATCTTTTGTTTTATGTCTTAATAGGTCGGTTAGCTTCCTTTGGTCCAAATCAGTCGGTTGGTTCAACTATAATTTGAAATAAAAGACAGAGGACACCAACCAGCTGGTGTTCATGTGGAAGATGTGTCAGCTCGCTCACTTCACCATCTCCTACTCCTCTTCCCCCTTCTCTACTTATCCCTCTACTATAGGTTGTTCTTTATAATGAGTGTTTGAAACTGTTTCACAAAAAAATGAAGCAAAGTGTATATGGATATAACAACATATACAGTGCAAAACTGTAATTTTTGAAAGGCGTCATGTGTCATATTATGTATTATGAACTGACAGATGATATAAAAACATTGTTGACTGCATCACACCAGCATTTTATTTTTTCATATGCAGTTTCATGAGATACTTTCACACGGGAATTTTATCATTAACATTTTAATTAATGCTTTTTATTTCAAACCCTGTTTGTCAGTAAAGCAGCATAACTTCAATTTAATGTTACCCTAGCCAAGGTTCTTTTCTTTGTTTTTTTCTTCTTCTTTCTATTACTATCATCATCGTCATTACCATTATCATCATCATCATCGCCACTAACACTGTTGCCACTACAACCATGTTGTTCGACAATACTCTGCCTCATCTCCTTTCTCCCTTCCTGTGTGTATAGCCACTATTAATGCTACAACTACTATTGTCATTTTATCACTTAAAAGTACTAGTAATCCTCCTTGATATTTTTTTCATGTGAAATGTCCATGTTCATTTTCTATATCAACCATTTAAAAATTTTCCGACACAAAGTATATGTACCAGGATTTCTACATGAATATACTGAATCTACGAAGAAAAAGGTGGGCTAAAAAACAGAGCCCTCTTTCCAGGTTTTGACCAGGTAGTAAACTGACCCACATTCCATGCTAAGAACACACACACACACACACACACACACACACACACACACACACACACGTACGTCAGCATGTATGCATTGCGCACGCACACATACAATGAAAAGCACGCATGCATTAAGAATAAGACAGGCATACGCGCGCGCGCGCACATACACACACACACGCACGCGCACAGGCACGCACGCACGCACACACACACACACACACACACACACACACACACACACACACACAGAGCTTACGATACATCGTGATACTTTGAGAGCAAGAGATGGAGTAAATGAGAGTTTTAAAAAAGGGAAGGTCAAAAAATAGCATTCATTACAGTAATAATTCACCCCATGTGCCATTTGTGATGACTGAATCTAAGGTTTTCTCTTTAGTACTCTAATTTTACAACAACAACAAAAACACACCAACTCACCATCCTTGATTAAAAGTAAACCACTAAAAACAACAAAAGAACAACAAAATCTCAATTTCGTCACTGCTAAAGCGACAAACACACATGACACACACATGATCCCTGAATTCTCAGCAAATTAATGTTATATCAGCCTTGTACTGGAAAGAATAACTAACAGTAGCCATGTGTACCCTATAGATATAAGCAGTCATTAAATTCATCATTAAAAATTCATCGCTCCACTGCATGGTTTTCAGTTTGATTTTTCTGCACCTTTGTCCTGTATATTGTCTGTTATTGTATCTTCCACTGTATCAAAGAAAGAAAGAGCAATTCCAGAAATCACTAATCTATTCAAAGAATGCGCTCGAATGTATGTAGTTTGTGCTGACAGTTAGTGCAACCAAGCACCATTCACAAACTACTCAAAGGTCTTGTACAGGTCACAGACACCACCACTGTGAAGGTTCCGTCTCTTTCCTTGTGCTGCCCGTTTCCAACTGACTCTTCTAGTGACAGTCGTTCTGCCGTCACGTCACGCGCAAAACCCTCGTTACTCTACCCACCCCAACTCCCCCCCCCCCCCCCCCTTTCCCGCCTGCTCTCCTTCCCCCTCTCTCTCCCCCAGCCCCCTTCAATCCTCCTCCTCCTTCTGCCGCTCCCCCCCCTTCACCCTATCCCATTCCCCTCTTCCCGCCACCCCTCTCCCGCCAACCACATGCACTCCCTACCTCTACTTCTCTCTTGTCCCTCCTCACGTGTGCTTGAAGAGCCTCCCAGTGTGCACTTAGTGCATTCTGATAACCAGCACCAGCTGTTTTTCGTTGACCAATGCATACACTTCAGACAGAGGAGATGATCCACACGTGGACAGGGATGATGCAGATAAAGAAAAGAGGTCAGTTTAGGCTGGACTCCAAGTCATCTAGTGCTGATAAAGTGCGCTCTGGTCACCTCTAGACCCATTGCCTCTAATCTCATATGCCCCATCTATGATGTCTGTTTCACCAAGGGTGGAACTTGAATTCTAATTTGAGTTTGCAAAACTTCATGATTTCAACATTACAGTCAAAAAAAAAGAAAGAAAAACACAAAGAAGAACAAATGGTAACAAAGGATTTAAATGTCCATGGCTAAATTCTGCTGGAAGGGTCCTTTTGACAGGTTGTCAAATACAAAGTCGAGAAAATACAGAAATAGCGCTCTCCTGTGCATGCAGGGTATGACGTTTTACGGGAAAATTTTGGTGGTCGCACGCACACACACACAACATACACGCATACACATAAGCACACTAATGCACACACACACACGCTCATGCGTACACTATATAGGTAAACACAAAACACGCAAAACTAATTGTTATATTCTTTGTCTCAAAAGTGTTTCCGGTATTTCTCTGGTTTTCGGGGGTTTCCGTTTAAAATGTCATAGCGGTGCACGCACGCTTTCCCGACGAGGGACAAAGGGTGTCAGGTGGGGTGGAGCAGTTCGAATTTCACACTGGAAAATTTTAAGTTATATACAAAGCCGTACAGTGCAAGGTAGTACAACGCAGCACAGCAAAGCACAATACACGTGCAATACATTGCAATTAAAGTGTAGCCTGTGAAAAAAGGAGCAGTTATCTGCATGCCCAGGGAGAAAATATTTACGAATGCTTTGCGAATGTTGTCAAGTTTTCAATGTGTCATTTCAAAACAAAGAATCAAGCTAGTATGAGCCTCATTCTCATTTCATTCATATGATCTCAGTTAAAGGATTTAAAAATGAATTTGTGAAAAAGAACAAAACAACCTGTAGTGAATTACTCGGTCAACCAGTTTGAGTATGTTGGTCCATTTGAAAATAAATCTATGTATTGCTACTGATGTATGATTTTTAGATATGTTTCATTCAGTTTAGAAAAAAAAGTAAAATTTGTCTTCAGTTCCTTTAAATTGTTTTCAAATTCATAGGAAAAAGGCAACTTCATAATTACATATGATCAGTTATTTTGTGCACCACACACAGTATCGCTTAAAAATGTTTGACTATCTTCTCTAGTTTGTGCTTCTTTCAGGCAGAAGCTTGATTAATACCAGCCAGAATACCTGTGGGTTTGCCCTCCCCTCACTCCTGGTCATAGCCTTGATTATGTTTTTTTTTCCAAGATGATTATTTCCCAAGAGATGTTCCGACTTATACTAATTTCCCCCCCTACCCTCCATCCACTCCACCCCTGAGGGACCTGTAGTTGGAGAGTTCAAACGTTTGCCTACAGAGCTGACTGCCATGAGTTCGAACCATTTGTGTGACCAGATTTGTTTTCAGGTTGAAAACCCTCTCTGTCCACTGGCAACTATTGGGGACCAGATTGATTTATGGGAATGATAAATGGCAGCGGAAGGAATGGATGGGGTTTGTCTTCCATCATGCTGTGCCTTGACACAGTGAACCTCTAACAGTTTAATGACCTCCCTGGACTCCTTCACGTTTCGTGTGGACATCTAACAATTTAATGGCCTCCCTGGACTCCTTCACGTTTTGTGTGGACATCTAACAATTTAATGGCCTCCCTGGACTCCTTCACGTTTCTTGTGGACATCTAACAGTGTAATGGCGTCCCTGGACCTCACGTTTCTTGTGGACATCTAACAGTGTAATGACCCTCCTTGGACTCCTTCACATTTCTTGTGGACATCTAACAGTGTAATGACCCTCCCTGGACTCCTTCACGTTTCTTGTGGACATCTAACAGTGTAATGACCCTCCCTGGACTCCTTCACGTTTCTTGTGGACATCTAACAGTGTAATGACCCTCCTTGGACTCCTTCACGTTTCTTGTGGACATCTAACAGTGTAATGACCCTCCCTGGACTCCTTCACGTTTCGTGTGGACATCTAACAGTGTAATGGCGTCCCTGGACTTCACATTTCTTGTGGACATCTAATATTTTAACCTTTACTGGATAACATTTTTGACCACACAGACCCAATCGTTAACCATGTTTCAGCGATGTTGACTGTGATTTACGACACTCGAGTTTGTCAGAAAATCGTGTTTTCCTCGAGTAGCCACGGTTCATCGAATGCAGATGGTCGTTTATTAAACCAGCCCCCGGTCCTTTCATACCAGCCGGTTGAGGGGACACTCAGTGTTTGACACTGCTTGGGCAACATTCCCACAATTCCATGCAGGGCAAAGTGGGCTCCCTGTGCTTTTGACGTTGACTTGAATGTTCGGATAATGTCATTCTCATACAAAACAAATTACGCTGTGTCTATTTTTTTTTTTTTTATCAAAGAAAACAGTAACTTGTCATTTTTTTATATTGCTTGTCCAGTGCTTTCGTCCAAGTACAGAAAATCCATTGTCTCCAGCACAAAAACAGAAAACACAGCATACATTCAATGTGCAAGGTGTGAATCTCTGATTGGCTGCCCCCCTCAAGCCCTATACAACGCAGTTTGATTAATCAGTTAATGATTATAACTCACTGAGTCTATGTCTTAGTGTGCTTCTTGTCATGTATGAGACGTCTGTGTGTCTGCCTAGGCTGAAACTGCTCCCTCTCCACTCTTTTAAGGTTTGGGCCAACTTAGCCGAGGTTGTGCGACCAAGGTCGGGGGGTAGTAGGGGGTAAGACCATCTTTCTACAGACTGTGGTTCAATGAACTGTTTTTCAGTGATGGCGATAGTGACTCGTTAAACTTGCTTTTATAGGAGAACCATCATTTCCTCAGGTTCATTGATTATGGCTGGTCGTTTATTAAACCAACTGATGGTGTGATACACACTCCTACCACCAACGATTTTGTGATATTCTGACCACCACGGAAGTCACAATCAAGTCCAATGAATCATATGTTAACTATGGGAGATGAAAGACGAATATTGTCATCACCATGATTTAGCTTAGTTTCAAACTATAGAAAATAACGAACAGATGGGGTAAATCTTTTTCCCATGATGAAATAATTACACACCCATTAACTCAATGATTGCCGCTCATGACACAGCTCGCTCAGTGAA
>JADBJO010023317.1:0-20000 GCA_016801955.1 Conus betulinus
GCAACAATACTTTAATGTCCGGCCTCTGATCCTCAACATGGCATCAATAGCACAACATGAATCACTGGCGAAGAGAGAGCGAGAGAGAACAGAGCCAGCGTGGCGTGCGTTGCGTGCGTCGTGCGGGCGTTCGTGGTGTGTTTGTGTGTTTGTGTGTATGTGTGGGTGTGTGTGTGTGGTGGTGTGTGTGTGTGTGAGGTTAGGGGTGGTGTGTGTGTGTGTGTGGTGTGTGTGTGTGTGTGTGTGTGTGTGTTTGAGTGAAGTGTGTGTGTGTGGTGTGTGTGTTTGTTGCGCTAAGGTGGGAGAATCAGAATCACAGGAGAGGAAACGGGGTGTTGGGGAAGCGAGACAGAGCGAAGAGTTAAAGTATGGTGTGCATAAGTTATGTTTGTAATGCCACTATGTGTGTGGTAGTGTGTAATGGTGTATGTTGTTGTGAGAGAGAGAGAGAGAGGGTATGCACGTACGCGTCCCAAGCACACCCTTTACCACGGAACCCCTATCATTCAAACCCCCGCCCCCCTTCTCCCTCCACCCCCCCCCCCCCCCCTCCCCCTCCCTATCCCTCAGGCCAAGCCTTTGATGTCTTCATGTCTTTCACGATTCCGACTGTTGATTTACCGACTGCCGAGACATCGCCCCGTCAAGGATGACGCAGAAGACGATGACGATGACGATGACGACGACGATGACGACGACGACGACGACGACAACGACCAGGAAGGATTAATCAAAAGATCCTGGCGAAGGTCCGTCCACATCAAAGTCCGCTACGGGTCACAGAGAAAACGTGGTGAAGGCCGTGTCACTACTCTCTCTCTCTCTCTTTCTGTGTGTGTGTGTGTGTGTGTGTGACACGCACACACACACAACGCACTCTCTCTCAGTCTCCCCCCCCCCCCCCTCTTTCTCTCCTCCCTCCTCTCCACATACACACACTCTCTCTCTCCTCTCCTCTCTCTCTCACGCCATACACACACTATTCCTCTCTCTCTCTCTCACGCCAACGCGCGCACACACCACACACACACACACACACACACACACACACACACACACACACACGCATGCATGCACGTACGCGCGCGCGCACACTACCATACACACACACCCATGCGCCGAACAAAGAAGAAGCCGAAATCACGCGCAGCGGCGGCAGACGTCTTACACAGACTGAAGAGTTGTTTCATTTTCACGACCGGTCGATTCTGAGGTCATGATCAATCCAAAGGTGACCTTGATCGGGTCTTCTCCTTACAGGCTGCACACGAACAATCAATGCCTCAAGGCCTTTGCTTCAAGAGCCGACTATTTATAGACTGGGGCCATAAGACTTTTGACCATTTCCATTGTGTCTGAGAAAGTTGATTCTCCTCATTTTCTTGGATATGGCCATCAAGGTACCAGCCTGGTGGTTTCCAAAGAGACAGATCAAAGTCAAAGGAATGCAACTATTTTTTTTTTGGAGGGGGTGGGGGGGGTGGGGGGGGGACCTACTGGCGCAAAGATAGGGTCACGGGTGAGCGCAAAGGCCTGAAATGTGTCGTCAACTTACGGGGAGGGTCATGCATTTGAAGATTGTTTGCGATTTCACCAGTGGAACCCCCCCCCCCCCCCCCCCAAAAAAAAAAAAAAAAAAAAAAAACACACAAAAAAACAACAATATAAATAAATAAGTAATAAAAAAAAATAATATATAAAATAAAATAAATAAACACGGGAAATACTGGTGGGGAGTTGTTCTTTTCATCAGTCTTCAGTTTAACATGAAATGTTGGCTCACAGTTTATGGCAGGCCTCAAAACGCTTACATGGATTATACAGTGATTTAGTGCAACATCCTAACTGCGGGTGTGGCTCACATGGACTATCTAGTGTTTTACTGCAAAACCCCTTACAGTAGCGTGTGGCCACAGGGATCACACAGTGTTTCAGTGCAAAAATCCTAACTATGGCGTGTGACCACAGGGATCACACAGTGTTTCAGTGCAAAATCCTAACTATGTGCGTGTGACCACATGGATCACACAGTGTTTCAGTGCAAAATCCTAACTATGGCGTGTGACCACATGGATTACACAGTGTTTCAGTACAATATCCTAACTATGTGGTGTGACCACATGGATCACACAGTGTTTCAGTGCAAATCCTAACTATGGCGTGTGGCCACATGGATCACACAGTGTTTCAGTGCAAAATCCTAACTATGGCGTGTGGCCACATGGATTACACAGTGTTTCAGTACAATATCCTAACTATGGCGTGTGGCCACATGGATTACACAGTGTTTCAGTGCAAAATCCTAACTATGGCGTGTGGACCACATGGATCACACAGTGTTTCAGTGCAAAATCCTAACTATGGCGTGTGACCACATGGATTACACAGTGTTTCAGTGCAAAATCCTGACTATGGCGTGTGACCACATGGATCACACAGTGTTTCAGTGCACAACAGTATGGCGTGTGACCACAGTACAACACAGTGTTTCAGTGACTATGGCGTGTGACCACATGGATTACACAGTGTTTCAGTGTGTGACCACAAACATCCTAACTATGGCGTGTGACCACACATGGATCACAACACAGTGTTTCAGTGCAAAATCCTGACTATGGCGTGTGACCACATGGATTACACAGTGTTTCAGTGCAAATCCTGACTATGGCGTGGCGTGTGACCACATGGATCACACAGTGTTTCAGTGCAAAATCTAACTATGGCGTGTGACCACATGGATTACACAGTGTTTCAGTACAATAATCCTGACTATGGCGTGTGACCACATGGATTACACAGTGTTTTCAGTGCAAAATCCTGACTATGGCGTGTGACCACATGGATTACACAGTGTTTCAGTGCAAAATCCTGACTATGGCGTGTGACCACATGGAATACACAGTGTTTCAGTGCAAATTCTGACTATGGCGTGTGACCACATGGATTACACAGTGTTTCAGTGCAAAATCCTAACTATGGCTGACCACTATGGCGTGTTTCAGTGCAAAATCCTAACTATGGCGTGTGACCACATGGATTACACAGTGTTTCAGTGCAAAATCCTAACTATGGCGTGTGACCACATGGGATACACAGTGTTTCAGTGCAAAATCCTAACTATGGCGTGTGCACAAAGACCTGCGCACACACACATAGGGCGCACGCGTTGCAAACGCTTCGTGACACGTGGGGGGGTGCCAAACAATCACAGCACATACGCGCGCGCCGCAACACACCACAGCGACCGGGGGGCAACATCCACGGGACACACACACACACACACACCCTGGTACGACAAGAGCACCGAAGCAGGTAGTAGTGACAGTAAGGTAGGTTGCAGGGGGTTGTTAGCCATGATGTAAGTGCTTCTTCATCCACAAAGTTCTGGGTCAAAACTTCACAAGATGATCTTCCAGGCGTTCTATCTTTCTTCGCTTCCATGCAATAACGTGTCAAAGCCCACACCGGACAAGAACCGCCGTCTCCGCCTATAGTGATCTGACGTCATTTTCCTTCCCTACCACCATCCTCGTACCCACATATGGCGAGCACTTATCCTCCCCCCGCCTCTCACCCCGCACACAGAGTACATAAGGTATGAGCGCGGCACAGTTTACAACTCCTCTCCTCGTCATTTCAATCGTAGTGTGTTGTTGTGTGTGTGTTTGTGTGTGTTGTGTGTGTGTGTGTCTCTCGTCCCACATACCCCCTTCTGCCGTGTCCTTTCCCTCCTCAGTCGGTCCAGACTCCTCTCACTCTCTGTCCATCGCTCTCCCTCTCTCGCATCTGGCACCGCCATAAACCCGCTCCCGCTGTCGTCCCCCTCGTTCTCCTCTTCCATCTCGTCTCTTCGTCCTCTCTCTCTCTCGCCTCCGTGTCTCTGCTGCTCTTGTCAACTCTCTCATCTCTCTCTGCCTCACTCCGCTCGCACTCGTGTCCCTTCTGCATCCCCCGTACCCTCGCTCGCGTGACAAGCTTCGTGTAGTTGGTGTCCCATCCTCATACGTCATGCCCGTTTGCTAGACTCCTCGCTCCTCGCAACTCGACCGCTCATGACGATCACGCATACCGTAACATTCACACAGATTGCATGGCCTTACCACCTCGGGTTTATTACCACACACACACACACACCCACACCACGACACACACACCACCCCACACACACCAGGATTGCGAGAAGAAAGTACAATGTAGCAATGTCCCAGCTGATACATAGGATTGTAATATCATACGCAACTTCTGACTGACGAATGATTTCATTACCAAGATGGCCATACAACCACAAATGATATTTACCATCATCAAACCATTGCATCATCATTGTGTGTTGTTGGATGTTGAGTTTAAAAAAAAAATTTTCTGGCCCCATCATAGCGTTTCATTATTGCTATCAGTATCATTATACAACATAACAATTTAACTCGCATTCGTGCGTCTTCCGACGGCCTCGGTTCATTCACGCCCCCCTTGCCCGAATTGGACGAAGAGACTTGACTGGCTCTTCATTTTACGGTGTCTGAGTTTGTTTCGCGGCGTCCTGAGAAGACCTATGGTCGAAAAACGCGTCGGAGTGTGTTCTAGTTATGATTCGTTTTGTCCACGTGGGGTGTTCGGCGAGTCAATTTAGATGACTATTTTTTGTGTTCATTTTTTGGGTTATTTGACGGAAAAGCCCAAAAACGTGTTTCCTTCTTAACTAGTTCATCTCCATGTTAAAGGACACACCGCCCCACAGCCCCGTGACACAGTGCGTCTGACTCAGAACCCAGGAACACTGGTGGCGTGGGTGTCAGTTCAGTTTGGTGTCATTGCTCCAGCGTCCCCACCCTGACTACAGCGTGGGCAATAATTATTACAATACCGACCCGCTGAGAGACAAGGCGGTGTAGTGGGGGTGGCGGACACTAGTTGGGGGCGGGTGGTGGGGGGAGGGAAGGGAGAGTTCGAGGTTAATTTTTCATAACTTCTTGGCCTTAAGGGCCGAGACTGTCGAGTTCACTGTCTGAGCACGGCACCTGGAGCTGAAGCCTCATGTTCTCCTTCCGCCTCGTGCCTTTCCCACCCTTCCCTGTACTGAATCAGGTACCTCAGGTCTTTTTTTTTCTCTGCGTAGTAACGGTGTACATCAGAGGTATATTCAGCAGGAAGAATCAATAAAAACAAATTGATCCATAACTGAAATTAAACAAAACAAAAACGAAACGAAAAAAAAAAAAATGAAATAAAGCATTAAATAACAATGAAAAAAGGAAACATCCGGAAACCCATGAGCGGGTTCGAACTCACGACGCGTCAACTCCACGGGCAAACGCTCTAACCATAGGGACCCACGGGCACCGTTCTTGAGGAGAGGACCTACTTACCAAACACTACACACAAGAAGAGTACCACTAGAACGACAACACCGTCAGGACGGGGCATCGAAACACATAAAAATGGGTCATCGTTTTTTTTTCTTCTTTTTTTATACTGGGTATACCATGCAGCGGGATTCGAACGCGGTCCGCCTCTCTCTGCTGTCCGCCAGCTGAACTTGGCGTGCCTTGACCACTCCGAGCCAAGCGGCACGCGCAGCCCTGCAGGGCAGGGCCAGTTAACCGCGGGTGACCACTACCTGTACTGACCACTCGGAGGGTTGATTATAGCCCCCCCCCCCACCCCACCCCCCTCCCCCGCTCCTCCAACCACCCTACAACCCCACCCCCCCCTCCGACTCAACCGCCAGTGTTCGACAGTACAGTGTCCACCTACCTACCCACCCACCACACCCTTACAACCAACCCCCCCCAATCGTCCTTCTGCCTCTCTCTTAACCCTCGCGGTGGGGGTGGGGGGGTGGGGGCCTGTGTGGCACGTAGAGAGGAAAGGTGGGGGTATGGGGGGGGGGGGGCGTGGGGGATTGAGGTGGGGGTTCGAGGGGGAGGGGGAGAAAAAGGGGGAGGAATCGGGGGTTAGCACTGAGAAGTGCTGACCATCCAGTTCGACCACGCTCATCATCTCACATCAATGAGACCTGGCTGGCCTCTTCAACCTCCACACGTCCCGCCGGCCCCCCAGCCCCCCCGCGGTCCCCCTACACCCCGACCCCACTACCCCTCGCCCCTGCCCCGTTTTCACTTCTCCACCCACCATCCTCTTCAATGCCCCCCCCCGTCTTCTTTTTATGCATTCCCTTCATCCACCCCTCCACCCCACTCTCTCCCTCTCCCTACTTCTCGCTCCTGTCGCGTACCCTTCACCTCATCCTCTCTGTACTTGGTGGTCCGTTTCACCACACACCACCCACACACAACACACACACATCTCTATGTATATACATGTATACATATAATATTATACGATATATCTAGATAGAGAGAGAGAGAGAGAGGAGAGAGAGAGGAGAAGATGTATGTTGTGTGTGATACATCTACAGATACTATTTGTGTGTCGAGAGTTTCATATAGTATCATTATTAATATATAGATAAGTTATATAGTATATAATATATATATAGGTATAAATGCAACGTCGACGAAACTACACATTTCAACCACCAACATGCCGAGTCAGTTTCTACGTCTTTTTTTTTTTTTTTAAATTAAGGTCGTAAACAAGGATGCCTCATTTCGTGCTAAACCTCCCCCGCCCCACCCCACCCACCGTGCCGCCTATTCACCAGTCATGTGGATCGTGACGTGTGCGGCGCTGTATCAAACTTAATGGTAGACAACAGCTCCGATCCAGGAGGGACTTCCTGCCCCTTTGTGGGTGCTCGTCGGGGGTGTCCTGAGGCGACCGATCAAAAATCCAGTCAGTAAAGGCCACGTTTGTGGGGTGGGTGTGTCACATTGTGGTGGGTGTGTGTGTTGGTTGTGTGTGTTGTGTGTGCAAATCGCGCCTGCGAACGGTTGTGGTGTTGTGTTGTGGGTAATAAAGTGATAGAGAAATAAAATGTGTGGGCGCGCGCGCGGAGTGCGTGCCGTTGCGTGCTGTGTGGCTAGCACAGTGTGGTGTGTGCGTGTGTTGTGTGTGTGAGTGGCATGTTGTGGGTGTGTGTGTGTGTGGTGTGTGTGTGGTTTTTGTTTGTGTGTGACATTGCCCTGTGTATCCCATGCCGCCCCTTCTGCCACATCCGCATCCCAACAAATTCCTCGCTGCCGGGTAACCGGACTTTGGCAACAACCCAAACTAAACTAAACAGACGCCAGAATGATGAGGGAACTTGCTAAGCAATAGAGTTCAGCAAGACAACCAGCTTCCTTATCTACAGAACACTTACTGAGTAAAGTGACAAGACTCCATCCAACCAGAACCCAGCCATGGGAGCGCTCTGGAGGCCACTATCCATCTATTAATGTTCCCAACACCGTCTATGGGTGGGGTCGTCTACGTACGTTTGTTTATCGACCACATCCGACCGTCAGCGGGCGATTCCTCCTCAGTTTGAACCTGTCCATCTACCAAAGCCCTAGCTTTGGGAGAAAAAGAAATGGGGAAGTAACCCAAAAGGCGCTAAGGAGATCAAAAAAAGACCTCGGTCAAGGTGAAAAGATCCTATCCTGCAACCTTCGACCTTTGATGTCCAGGTTCATGAAAGAGGAGAAGAAAAATGTAGCCTGGGGAAGTACAAGTAGGTAAGGATTTGAGTAAGGTCTCATATGTACGTTTGTGCTGCATGACTCTTGGATCCGTCGTTCAATCCAGATCCCCGCAACGGATCCGTACTAACACTTCCATTTTGGTCTTTTGCCTACATTCCATCTTTTCATCAAAGCCTGGGATACTCTCACGTTGGTAAGGATGGAGTCATTCCCAGGTACATTTGTTTTATTCGTTAAAAAAAAAAACTCTGAAAAAAAGTCAACTTTTGTTTCACCTCCCAAATCTTAAATCTTCCATGAAAATAGATGACTTTTGTACACGACAAGCAATGTCTACAGCCACTTCACACTGTTCATGCACGCTCAGGCGGGAAAAAAAAGTGTACTGATCTGCTGGCACAAGATCTTGGATCCGTCATTCAATCCAGATCCGCGCGACGGATCCGTACCAAACCCTCACAGATTCGTTTTTTTGCCCACATTTCATCTTGTTTCTTTTTTTTTTCTTTTTTTCTTTTTTTAATCAATTTAGATTTACCATAAAAACAACATTTCAGAAGCTTTCGTGTAATCAACTTTTCTCATAAACAAATTGGCGAACCAACGGATGCGCGGGGGGTAGTGGAGGGAAGGGGGTGGGGAGTGGGGCCGTAAATCCCTTTGGGGAAAGTTACAAGCCGAAAATTACAAAGAAAAATCCGAAAAAGCAAACCTGCGCGGAAGTTGCCTGCACGGTCGGCCCCCCCCCCCCCCCCCCCCCCCCCCCCCCCCTTTGCGACCCCCCCCCCCCCTTATGGCGTTCACCGTTCTCATCTCACACACCACTCGCGTCTGAACTTCTGTCCGCTTCACAATGGATTGCATTCTACTGATGTCTCTCCTTGTCACCTCCATTCGCTTGCTACTCATCTCACGTACAGCGTTCCTAGCTTTATACTTCTCTCGCTCTCTCTATTCACTCTCTCTCTCTCTCTCTCTCTTATGTCCCCATCCCATCTTCTGCGCCAACCTCAGTGACATTTGCACCCACGCCCGCTCATTCTGAGCCCTTCCCCCCCCCCCCCCCTTTCCACAGCCACAGCCCGGCCCGTCCCGCCGCAGGCCCCCGGCAATCCACAGGGAGAGGTCAATCAATGTCAAGCCGTCAAGAGCCAACCCACCGGAGGAGACACCGCACTGTTGCTGCTGAGTCACTTCGGTGGAGTTCGGTGGGAGCGCCTGTTATGGTCCAGCATAATCATGCAGGGGACACCACCCCACTGAGCCCCCCTGCTGATGACATACCTCTTTCTGACCCTGCATACTGGTCCCCCCTCCCCGTCCCCCCTTTTCCTCACACCACACCTGACTCAGCGCTCTGCACTCTTTCACCACCAGAGTGGCACCACACACACACACACACACACACACCCACACACACACACCAGCTACATGCATACACACGCATACAAGCATGCACACATACATATATATGCATGCTACACACACACACACACACACACACACACACACACACCACAACGCAGCTCAGCAGCGTCTACGGCCGATCTCTATCACACAACACTACGATGATTCCCGATGCGTCGCGCGAAGACTGTAAGAAAAAGAAACCACGGCTTCAAAATGCCACTGTCCTTTCTATATTTCAAAGTAGCCAGCTATACAGCTTGGCGTCGGAAATGAAAGGGAAAGATGGAGTTACAGGCCTTTGAAGAGTGTCACTGAAATAACAGCACGCATAAACCAACACCACGGCCCTTGTCGGTGTCCACGTGGCAGCTGAAGAGTTAATCACGAAGACGAGAATAGCGACATACACAGAATACTGATCAAACTGAAAGTGCGATCACGGGAAACATTATTCCAATGCATTCATTTTTGTCCAACTTTTATCCTAACACTATTTACAACCCACGATCAATCTGACCTAACTAGATCTGATTATTTTGTGCCACAAAGAAGATTCAAAATAGAAGACGACGGAAACAGGAGAGAGAGAGAGAGATAGAGAGAGAGAGACGCTACAATCACAACAAGAAGACATAAGATACTGGCTTTTTCGGGCCGGTCTACCTCTCTAAAGAGTATGGTCCCATCGTGGTCATCAGATAGCCATGCACACCCACCACTCCCCTACCCCCCACCCCCTTCCCCTCTTCCTCTCTCTTTTCCACTCTCCCCTCCCCATCCCCCCATCCCCCCCCCCTCCAATCCCGCTTCCCTCCCCCCATCTCCCTCTCCATCTTCCTCTGACACTACCAGACAGCCGGCTGTCCTGGCGGACCCAGCCACTGACGGAAAATACGTACGTTACTACTCAATGACACGACCCCCTCGGGCCGCTCCCGACATGGGTCATCGTCCGCCAGTCGTTCTGGCCAGCAAGGTCGACAGTTTTGGGGAGTGAGGATAAGGGAGGATGAGAGGGTGGGGGGAGTGGGGGAGGGTTGAGGGCGTGACAAGGAGACTGTGTGGGAGGATTGGGGGGGGGGGGGGGGGGGGGGAGTACGGGGAAGGGGCACGAAAGAGAAGTGAGCTATGGAGGATGTGGGAGGGGGTGTGTGCGTAACTTGTTGAAGGAGGAGAGGGAGATGGGGAGGGGGGGGGCAAATTTTTCTATCGTGTTCCTGGCAAACTATTCATGAACACACACACACACACACACACACACACACACACACACACACACACACACACACAAACTAAAATTACCCTCTGAGCTAACAAACAAGTTTACGCCATGACTGTATTGAACAGTAAAGATTCTCAATGGATGATTTTTTTTTATTTGGAAAGTGTAAAAAAAGAAATTCTCAGTTAAAAAAAAAAAAAAAAAAAAATTAACTCTGGGACTACATTTCTCGGAAGAAAAAAAAAACTTGGCTCTTAACGCCACGCTCTTGAAGCCCCTGATCGGAGAACTGAGATAGACCAAGGAAAGGGGGGGGGGGGGGGGGGGGGGGGGGGGTAGTGTGTGTGTGTGTGGAGGAGGGGGGGAAGATGGAGGCAGAAAGGGGAGCCAACGACATCGGATACACGCAGGTGAGCTGCTTTTGTGGGGAATCTGACTCTGTCCATACCGGGACGAACTACCTTCAGTCACGAAAGCCTTGCCCATCCTGCACCCTTTCCTTCATAGCTCCTGTCCTTTGATGTGTACATAATCTACAGATCATGTGCCTCCTCCCCCTCCCCTCCCCCCCCCCCCCCCCCCCCCCCCCCCCCCCCCCCCCACTTCTCTCCGCCTCCCACCTTTCAGCCAGGAACCCCTGACAAGTACCAAGCGTGAAGATCATCATAGCTAGACGTCATTTCCAGCAAGAGCGTGGCAGGAATCATTTCAACCGTTACTGTTGGCTAAGCGGTTGAATTTGTACTGCTGATCTCGATAGCTTTGTGTTTCTGTTTTGGGAGATTTTAGGAATCGTAAGGTTGCTCTCTTTGTGTCTCTGTCTCTGTCTGTCTATATCTGTCTCTGTCTGTCTGTCTGCCTGTCTCTCTCTGATTGCTGATGCATAAAAAAAGGACAAATCTTCCAAACAGAAGGAAGGTGACAGCGTGATGGACAGCGTAGGCACGACGTGGTGCTTGTTTTGTCCAATGTATATGTTAGGCAGGACTCGCTGTACACTGTTGTCACCTTATCCCTGCTTTGTCACTTGCGTAAGGTAGACAGGATTTACGCTTCATTTGTAGTCTTTAGTAGTGTTCCCTTTTCACGTTCTCCGTTTGTAAGTTTTTTTTTTTTTTTTTTTTTTTTTAAAATGTGTTTGCCTTGAAAAAAAATCGTGAAAATTCCATAAGCATGATCGACCAATCAGCGAGCACTTCTATTTTATAGTTGACTGGGAAAAGGGAAAAACCATAATTTTAGACCAAACTCTTTCTGAACTCTAGCTCTTACAATGAAGCAGAAGCAGAACCTGAGTTTTTAAGGATTCATTTCCTTCCTTTTGAGGAATGACCTCTACGGAGAGCTTGACAGCAAACGGTCTGAGAGAGAAGACCACCACCCCCACCCCCTACCCCCAGACAAGTGTTTCGGCTCTGAACTCCTTGCTATTAAAAAAACACAACAACAACAACAACAAAGTCCTGGTCACATCCAGATCATGACTCCTACCTGCCCTTCTGCTATCAGGAATATTTTTGGCATAGCTGGACTTCGAACCCTTACTTCCTGCGCGGTCGAAAGCCTTCAGGCCAAGTAGTTGTGTGACTGATGTCTTACCCACACAGCTGTCAGACATCTAACAAAAATCATAATAATTTTTTTATTATCAACAATTATAATCACAGTTATAATAGTAATAATGATAATAATCACATAGCGTCTTGGCAAAGGTTCTAGGCGCTGACATCCACACCCCTCGCGTACGCAACGGGCTGCCTACCAGGGTAGTGCCGACTGAAGAGCTGCCTGCTGGCGCTTCATTCAATCGTTTCCCGTGTCATCCAGTCAATATCGTTCACTCAGTTTCCTTACTTCCTTCATTCTTTTTAATTTCTCACGCAGGGTGCATGCTGTGTGTATACATGTCATCCATACCAACGGCCAAACTGGCATTCTTTGCCGAAAGTTGATGATGGGATTTCACGAGTGTGCAAGACGTTATGCGTGCGTTCATATACGGAACCTCGGCTTATAGTCTCATTCAAAGGACTTTTTAGGAAATGGAGTCAGAACCAATGTTAACTCCGATGTAAAAAAAAAAATAAATAAATAAAATAAAAAAAAATCCGCCCCTGTACGGAAACACCCCGCCGGAGGAGACTCGAACCTGCAACCCCAGGATCACGAGTCCGGTGCTCTACCAACTGAGCTATTCCGGCCCCCATCTATAAAAGTACATCAATATAATGTGTGGGACTTGGGCGCGGACAGCTGTGCAAGCATAACAATATAACTTTGTGATTCCCCTCGCGACAGTCAACTTTCCTGTCAGCGGTCGATGCTGTTGTCGCAGCGTTGTGCCGAGGGCATGCAAGGGTCAGACGGGGGTGGCGCCTAACACGAGGGGCAGTTAGTTCGTTCCCCAGGCCTTACTGTCTTCGTGAACACTTTCTCAAAATGGGATGTGAGTTACGCCGGTGCATTAAGGCTGTCCGAATCACGGCTGTCCGAATCATGGCTGCCCGAATCACGGCTGTCCGAATGAAGTGCCAATCCTTGCATTTTGTCACGTCTCTCTGAATAGGTTCATCTCTCTCTCTCTCTCTCTCTGTCTCTCTCTCTCTCTCCCCCTCTCTATCTCACTCTCTCTTTCCCTCTCTTCCACTGTGTGTGTGTGTGTGTGTGCCCGCGCGCGCGCGCGTGTGTGCATGTGCGTGCGTGTGTCGTGCGCGCGCGCGCGCGCGTGTTTGTGTGTATTAGTGTGCTCGCGCGCGCGTGCGTGTGTGTGTCCTTCGTCTATGACTTGGCATTTCAAGACGGTGTTGCGGATGTCAGGTTAACACCTCCCTCTTACCACCCTCGACCTCCCCCCCCCCCCCCCCCCCCCCCTTCCCCCTCGTCCCTCACCCCCGACTCCACCCTCCCTCAGCCCCCCAAAACGTCGAGCCGTAGAACAGAGGGGAAAAAAAATGTACACCCTTCAGTTCGTACAATGAGAACAACTGACCTCACTAAACAGACAAATCAAAAACAGTGGAGGGGCAAAAACAACAACAACAAAAGCGAACAAAGACCCGCAGGGAACACAAGTTTGGTCTGGGCAGAATTCACAAGCAGAGAAAATCAATGCAGAGAACATCAATCTTGCAGTTGGGGAAAAGAAGTTGGGAGGGAGGAGGTATGGTGTGCGTGCGTGCGTGCGCGTGCGTGCGTGCGCGTGCGTTGTGTGTGTGTGTGTGTGTGTGTGTGTGTGTGTGTGTGTGTGTGCGCGCGCGCGCACGTGCGTGTTGTGTGTGTGTGTGTGTCTATGACGAGTTCAGGGGAGCTAACTTCTAATCTTCTTAACGCTCGTCCGCAGTCTGTGTCAGTGCACTCGGTACTCCAGACAAACCACCTAGTTGAGATCAATGACAGCTGCGGCATACCGTTTATGCTTAGATGTGGTTTTCGGTTGTTTTCTTTCTTTTTTTTTTTTTTTTTGTTTCTTCCACGGGGTCAGCGTCAAGTGTTTTCTTTTTTTTTTTTTTTTTTTTTTTCTTTTTTTTTAAGATTGCCACTTTAATCCAGCAGTACCCCCCCCCCCCCCCCCCCCTCCCACACACACACACACACACACATCACTTTCCCTTTCGACTCCACCGTTAGTACTTACAAACATAACCAACAGAAGAAAAAGAAAAGGACACGACCTGTTAAAGTCTTCATACTTCACCCACCAAACTCCCCTCCACGTCAAGTGTCTTCTGTTTTGTGTTGATGATGATAAACTTCAGTCGGTCTCATTACACCTTACCTGATGTTTTTTCCCGTTTTTTTTTTTTTTTTTTTTTTACAAATGTGCTCTCAACCTACCGATGACAAGATTTGTGGTACAGACCTCGTCCATTGTTTGTTCAGCGTCGTTAGTGAATGTCGACTGATAGATCTGTGTGTGGGGTATGAGTCCCAATCCGAGAGAGAGAGAGAGAGAGAGAGAGAGAGACAGAGAGAGAGAGAGACACAGACAGACAGACAGAGAGAGACAGACGGACAGAGAGAAAAAGAGAGAGAGAGAGAGAGAGAGAACAGAGAGAGAGACAGGAGACAGAGAGAGAGACAGAGAGAGAGAGAGACAGAGACACATTGAAGGAGGAGAGAGAAGAGAAAGAGACAGAGAGAGGGGACAGAGAGAGAGAGAGAGAGAGAGACACAGAGGGAGAGAGGGAGAGAAAGAGGTGGAGAGAGAGAGAGACAGAGAGAGACAGAGAGAGAATTGAGAGAGAGGGAGAGAAATGAATAGGGGATTGAGAGGGAGAGACAGATAGAGAGACACGGGAGAGAGAGAGAGAGAGACAGAGACAGAGGGAGACAGAGAGAGAGAGAGACAGACAGACAGAGAGAGACAGACAGAGAGGAGACAGACTGGCAGCAGTGAGCAATGCACCCAGCTGTTCCCCCACACCTGCCTGAAGCTGGGGAACAACTCGGTCATCGATCTGTTTCAACAGGGAGAGAGAGAGAGAGAGAGAGAGAGAGAGAGACAGACAGACAGACAGACAGACAGACAGACAGACGTCGGTTTGTTTTGTGTGCGTGCGTGAGTGCGTGCGTGTGTGCGAGCGTGCGTGCGTGCGTGCGTGCAAGAAAATTTCCGTGGTGAAAGATCGTTTACACAATCTGCATGCTAAACAACCTTAACAACAACAGTAACCAAACAAACAAAGAACACACCAAAAAAAAAAAAAATAATAAAATAAAAAAAACCAAAAAAAAAAAAAAAAAAAACCCAGCAAGCCAAACAACGGTAAGAGAAACAGCGACAGGGGGGGAGGTAAAACGGAGAAAAAACCCTAACGAATCAACTCGTGCCTGCCCACAACATGCTTTAACTCTCCTTTCGCGTCAGACTTGAGGGGAAAAGCCCCAAACTTTCCCAGTTGTGTCTTGTCTGTCGTTCCGTGGTGACGAATGAATTCCAACCATGGACAAACATGGGGCGTGGGGGTGGGAGGCGGAGGCGGAGGCGTACGGGCGGGGCTGGCTGAGCGGTGGTAGGGGGGGGGGGGGGGGGGGGGGGAGAGCGAGTGTGTTGTACAGTTGTGTGGGGGGGGTGGGAGTTAGGAGGCGGGGAGTGGGGAGGGAGGAGGAAAGGAGGAGGAGGGGGGGGGGGGGGGGTGGGGGGGGAGGTTCTTTTAAGCTGCGCTGCTTTCATTAATTTTGTCTCACATATCTCTCTCCCCTCCCCTCCCCCCCCATCATCCCCTCTCACCCCCACCCCCCCATTCTCGTCCCTCCCTAGAACAACCACCAAGCACGTGACCCTCACCATCTATCAACGCACAGACGCCGGGGAAGGGGAAGGGGAAAGGGGTAGGGGTGTGGGGGAGTGGGTGCGGGGTAGTGGACTGGGGGTGGGTGGGGGGAAACAGGGGATGGGGGGGGGGGGGGGGGGGGGGGTGGGGGGGGGAGGGGGGCTGAGTTTGAAGGTGGATGTGGAGGGTACCTGTCTAATAGCCAAACATCCACAATCCTCTTCCTTCTTCTTCTTCTTCTACTACTCCTTCTTCTTCTCCTCTTTCTTCTTCTCTTCTTCTTCCTCCTCCTCCTCCTCTCCTTCTTCTTCTTCTCCTCCTCCTCCTTCTTCTTCGTCTTCTCCTCCTCCTCCTTCTTCTTCTCCTTCTCTCTTCTTCTTCTCTCCGTCTCATTTCTTCTTGTTCTTCTCCTTCTTCTTTCTTTCTTCATCTCCTCTCTCTCTCTTTCTCTCCCCCCCCCCCTCTCTCTCTCTCCTCTTCCATCTCCTCCCTTCCCCTCCCTCCCTCCCCTCCCAAGTAGACTCCCCGTTGGACAACGACTGACTTAATGCGGAAGGCACACATTCCTACGATTTGTTTCTTTTTTTTTTTTGTTGGCTGATTTTTTCCGCCCGTCCTGCGTTCCCTCCCTCCCAAGTAGACGTTGCCCCTGTTGGACAACGACTGACTTAATGCGGAAGCACACTTATCGCTAAACGAGTTTTCTTTTTTGTTGGCTGATTTTTGCCAGTGTCCGCCGACGACTGAAGACACTGCGTACAACTGCATCGTTCTGGGGTGAGGTACAACTGCTATCGTTCTGGGGGTGAGGTACAACTGCTATCGTTCTGGGGTACAACTCAACTATGAGGGGTGGGTGAAAGTGTTTCCACAGGCCCTCCCTCCGACTGCTGCCCCATTGGAACTACGGTCATTTTCTCAGTTCCATTGTAGCACGGACAGCGATAGAGAGAGAGAGAGAGAGAGAGAGAGAGAGAGAGAGAGAGAGAGAGAGAGAGAGAGAGACAGACAGAGACAGAGACAGACATATAGACAGAGACGGAAAAAGTTAGACAGACAGACCTGCAGTCATTTATCTTTTTCAAGATAAAAAAAAAAACAAAAAAACCCAGTGGAGTGCCCGCGCGTTATCCTATTCTTTTCCCACGATTCAAACCATGTCCAGGTCCACTGACGCCAGTACTCGCTCACCCATTCTCCTCTGACAAGTGCAGACTCAACTGAAAGGCTGATGACACAAGCAGAAAACACGACCGTACAAATACAAACTCTCCCTCCCCCCCCCCCCCCCCCCTCTCCCCTCTCTCCCCAAGCTATCTCAACCTCTCTCCCCTATGGCCATCTCTCTTTTCCCTCCCCTCCCCCCCCCCTCTCTCTCCCCACCCCCCTGCCCCCTCCACACACAGACGCCTGGTGTAGTGCACCCCCCCCCCCCCCCCCCCCCCCCCCCCGGCCCATCCCGCCCAGTGATGACGTTAACGTGCCGTGCTGAGCACGTTCGTGCCGCTGCATACATAGATAGACCCCCCTGGGGGGGGGGGGGGGGGCTGGGGGGGGGGGGGGGGGCTCTGGCTTCACCTTGTCCCTGTCACGTGACTTTCGGCAGGTAGCCTTGGGCTCTGCCCTGAGTATGTCCGAATATTACCAGACCTCTGACACAGATCAACACCTTTCCCCAAGTCTCTGTCCTGTGTATATCCAAATATTACCAGGCCTCTGACATAGATCAAGACCCCCCCCCCCCCCCCCCCTCTCAAATCTCTGCCCTGTGTATGTCCAAATATTACCTGCCTCTGACATAGATCAGAACCCCCCCCCCCCCCCCCCCCCCCCCTCAAATCTCTGCCCTGTGTATGTCCAAATATTACCAGGCCTCTGACATAGATCAAGAACCCCCCCCCCCCCCCCCCCCCCCCTCAAATCTCTGCCCTGTATATGTCCCAAATATTACCAGGCCTCTGACATAGATCAAGAACCCCCCCCCCCCCCCCCCCCCCCCCCCCCCTCAAATCTCTGCCCTGTATATGTCCAAATATTACCAGGCCTCTGACATAGATCAAGACTCCCCCCTCCCCACTCCTTCAAATCTCTGCCCTGTGTATGTCCAAATATTACCAGGCCTCTGACATAGATCAAGACCCCCCCCCTCCCAAATCTCTGCCCTGTATATGTCCAAATATTACCAGGCCTCTGACATAGATCAAGACTCCCCCCTCCTTCAAATCTCTGCCCTGTGTATGTTCAAATATTACCAGGCCTCTGACATAGATCAAGACTCCCCCCTCCTTCAAATCTCTGCCCTGTGTATGTTCAAATATTACCAGGCCTCTGACATAGATCAAGACTCCCCCTCCTTCAAATCTCTGCCCTGTGTATGTTCAAATATTACCAGGCCTCTGACATAGATCAAAACCTTCCGCAAATCTCTGCCCCGTGTCCAACCTCAACGTTTCCGCCAGAAGTCTTCGCTTTGTCTCTGAAGCGAAAAAAAAAAAAAAAAAATTTTTTTTTTCACAGTTATCCATGCAGACTTTCAAGATTCTTATGTACGTCAGCAGCAAGCGCCCCCCCCCCCCCCCCCCCCCCCCCACACACACACACACACACCCCTACCCTCCTCCCGACCCATCCCGCTTATTCAAAAACTATATGGTCCACTTTCGATTCAGAGAAAGAAATGTATTTATGGCTTTCCTTTGGTCCCCTCCACCCCCCCCCCCCCCAACACAACACACTCTCCCCACAGTCTTAAAAAAAAAAAAAAAAAAAAAAAAAAAACCTGCCAGCCGTCGACTCCACACCACAGCTAAACAAAATGGTGCTGGAGTTAAACAGATTTTTTTTTTTTTTTTTGAGGTTGGGTCAATTGAGGATGATTAAACTCCGCACTCGCTATTAACTCAAAAGCTAAGCATTCCTCAGCTTAACTGAAGAAATGTTCAGGCTTCTAAATTCAAGAAACAAACAAACAAACACTTTTCAATCTGCATTTTCCCCCAGTAAAAAATGTAGATGTGTTGAGCGAGGTTTTGAATCTTTAATATTGATGTTTATCGAGTGGACGGCGAGATGCGGGCTTTCATTTTCTTTTCAATTATTTTTACTGCAGTTAATTTTTATTACAAACTTTCACACAAATATTAATTCAACAATTCGTTGCATCTCTTATATATCCCTCGGCGCTGCTGCTTGTATACAGCTGTTACTGTATAGAGAAAGTAATGTCTCTCTCTCTCTCTCTCTCTCTCTCTCTCTCTCTCTCTCTCTCACACACCAACACACACACACACACACACACAAACCCGCTGATGCAGCATTCCGTCATCTCTCACCGGTGTCTAAACTCGTAGCACCCACCCCACCCCCCTCCCTTCTGACAATCCCCCCCCTCTCCCCCGCACCTCCAAACGGCCCAGGTGAGCGAGAGAGTGATACGGAGGATGGAAGAGGGGGGGGGGGGGGGGGATCTTCTACTGTTCCAAGCCCCCAGCTCGTTTTCAGTCAAACCAGACATGCCGAGCAGATAGAAAGAAGGACTTAGGTGACTTACTCACTCCCGGCCACAGTTCTCGGCGACCCCTACCCCTCACTCCCTCCCTTCCCTTTCTTCCCCTCCTCCTCCCCCACGCTCTCCTGCCCCACCTCACTCCTTCCTCGTGCTCAGGGCCCCGCCCTCAGGGTTCTTCTTTAGTGGTGTGGAGTTTGGGGGCGGGGGTATGGATGGGTGGGGGTGGGGATGGGGAGTGCGTGCGCGATGGGAGGAGGAGGAGGTGGGGGTGGGTGGGAGTGGAGGACTTCGGAGGTACTAAAAGCATTGGCGCACCTCCCTGTCATAAGCATCCACAGTCAGCAGCAACACAGTGTGTTTATTCAGGACCGTTCGAACATTGGAACGAACACACACGCACGCACGCACGCACACGCACGCACACACACACACACACACACACACACACACACACACACACACACACACACACACACACACAACACAAAACGAAGGACAACAATGCCATTTCAGACCAAAGTCACGAAGATGTGTACCGAAACACAAGTACGGTAACCTCACATCTCACCTAGCCATTAAGCGCTCTGTTAAAAAGAAAAAAAGAAAAGGAAAATAAAGGGGTGTGTGTGGGGGGGGGGGGGGGGGGGGGGGGGGGGGGGCGGCATCGTGTTGGTGGCAAGCACTGTCTCAGACTGGGGTAAAAAAAAAGAAAAAAAAATGAACAGAACAGCACGAGCATCGCTCCGTTTTGTTATAAATAAATGCCCCCGAGCTGTTCACATTTTTTTTTTTTTTCCCGAGATTTACGTGAAGGACTCGAATTATGAATCAATTTCTCAGTAACAACCTTAAGAATTTCTTCTTTTTGAACTGGTCATTAGTTTGGGCAAAAAAGCAAACATTATCCAGAGAGGAAGACTGAAAAAAGACAGAGTCTTTACTCTTGCAGTGTTTGTAGTTAAAAACAAACAAAACAAAACCTCTTGCTGAGCGGTACTTAT
>JADBJO010023317.1:25000-26724 GCA_016801955.1 Conus betulinus
GTCTGGGTCTTGGTTTCGTTTGCTTCCCTCCTCTCTACACTTCTTTCTTGCCTCCCTCTTCCCTCCCATCTCTCTCCCTGTGTGTGTGTGTGTGTGTGTGTGTGTGTGTGGTGTGTGTGTGTGCATGTGTGTACATGCTTGTGTGTGTGTGTGCGCGCGCGCGCGCGCGTGTGTGTTATCTGTGTGTGTGTGTGTGTGTTTGTGTGTATACATGTGTGTGCGTGCGTGCGTGCGTGCGTGCGTGCGTGCATGTGTGCGTGTGCGTGTGTGTGTGTGTGTGCGTGCGTGCGTGTGTGTGTGTGTGTGTGTGTGTGTGTGTGTGTGTGTGTGTACATGTATGTGTGTGTGTCCCATTGTCATTAATTCGCATACTGCTATCCCTGTCTCTTCTGGTCCCCCACCATCCCCCCCCCCCCCCTCCCTCCCTCCCTCCTGGATAGCTCGTCTCCCTCTCTGTCCGTCGTTTGTGACAAACTCACATCCCTTCCTTTCGCTGTCTCTTATCCTTCACACCCCCCCCCCCCCCCTCCCACCCTCCATTCCCCGCCTCTAATCCCCCCCCCCCCCCCCCCCTTTTCCAAGTTCTCCTTCTTGTCTCTCTCCGAATACTTCGCAAACTTAACGTCACGACAGTTTCGTCTGACAAGACAGATGTCCTTCTTCGCCCACCCCCTCCCCCTTCCTCCTCCTTCCCTACCTCTCTCTTCCCTCCTCACCTCGTATCCCTTCCCACAATAGTCCGCTTTTCTTTTTTTTTTTTTTTTTTTTTTTGGGCTCTCCTCCCCCCCCCCCCTCCCCCCCCCGTGCCCGTCCTCCCCGTCCGTCATAAAATCCTGGAGGTGAAAACATGACAAAACTTTCATGTCAGCAACTGTCAAGTCTGATTTAATTAAAGGCACAGGCGCTGGGACTAACAGTCGGGTGTCCGTCCACCACTGCTGCACATGGGGATTCAGTGCCCCCCCTCTCTTCCTTCTGTCTACCCACCCACTGAGACACCACGGGCAGACAAGACTGACTGACGGACTGACTGACTGACTGACTGACTGACGGACTGGCTGACTGATTGGCTGGCTGACTGATTGACTGGCTGACTGATTGACTGGCTGACTGATTGACTGGCTGGCTGGCTGACTGATTGACTGGGCAGGACAGCAAGACAGGACTGACTACACTGAGACAGACTGAAGACTGCAGCTGAGATAAAGGAACCGCCGGCAAGATGTGTAAATACGTTTGACGAGAGAGAGAGAGAGAGAGAGAGAGGAGGTGGGGAGTGGAGAGAGAGAGAAGAGAGGGGGGAGAGAGAGAGGGAAAGAGAGGGAGACCGGGAGAGGGAGAGACCGAGAGAAAGAGAGAGGGTGGGGGGGGGGAGGGAGAGAGGGGGAGAGAGAGAGGGAGGGAGGGAAGCAGAAGGACAGACAGACAGACAGCAAGACATGCAGACACTCTGACAAAATATACACAGAGGAAGATCTCTCTCTCTCCTCCCTCTCTCCTCCCCTCTCTCCTCCTCTCTCTCCTCTCTCTCTCTCTCTCTCTCAATCAGCCTATCCAGTCATCTGACCCGAGGTAAACCGTCGTCGCCCCAGGTGCAACCTGAGGACCACAGTACTGAGTTAACACGCCACCACCCTGCTTTTTACAGAGAACATACACCCTGCCTTTACTGAGAACACCCACCGGTCCTGTACAGGGAACACACACCCTGCCTTTACAGAAAC
>JADBJO010023318.1:5000-22500 GCA_016801955.1 Conus betulinus
ATATTCTTTTGGTTCTGTGCACTCAATGTTGTACCAGTTTTTGTTTCTCCCAGTTGATTTTCCAGCTTTGTTTATTATCTTTGCAGATATGCGCTTTCCATTGTCTTTGTGTTCATATGAAATCATCTGGCCTGTTTTGAGTTTCTTGAAATCAATGTTCTTTGTGTTTATTTCATTTGTTTCATTCATTTCATCTGATTCAGTGTCTGATTCTGTATCAAAGTCTGGTAATGTTTCTGTACAGATGTTCTTTGTGTCGTCTTCCTCTTCACGAGCAGGTTTGGTGTACTGTGAGCTTTGTTCTCCTCATAACTGTTGCTTGTGAAGACTGTGAGTTAAACTCAGCTTCAGGGTTTGTTTTCTCTTGTTCTTCTTTCACTTTTCTTAATCTAGTTTGATGTACTCGGACTAGAGTTCACCCATGACGCACAAAAATCACACTTCCATCTTGTCCTATCACATTTCCTGGTCCCTTCCATTCTTCATTATTTGGGCGCTTGTAGTAGACCTTGTCTCCCATCTGATATACATCATATGAGGATCGTGTCTGTGTTCTCAAGCTCTTCTCAGTCTCTCTGAACTTTCAGCTTCTGTGAATGCCTTTCTGGCCGCATGCATACCATTGATGTGTTCTCCAACCGTCTTGCTTCTGGTGGTGCCTTCCAGAGCAGGCAATTTGTCATTGACTACAGACGGAAAGTTTGGATTTCTCCCATACACCAGCTGATAGGGACTGAAGCCATGTGTGTTGACCATGCTGTTCTTGGCTGCCAGTGCCCAGCACAGTGCTGTCTCCCAATCCAGATCTTTCCTGTCAGACATGATTTTCAGCAGAATGTTGGAAAGGGTTTGGTTGTGACGTTCCATCAGACCATTGCTCCACGGGCTGTAGGCTGCTGTAGTTTAGTTTTTCAATGTTGAAGTTTTCACACATGTCATGGAATTCATCATTGCTGAATTCTCTGCCATTGTCACTTATCAGTACTTCTGGTGGGCCATGCACTGCAATCCAGTACTTCATGAAGTTGTGCACTATGACTGATGACTGCTTTTGCTTCTGATTATTGCAGCAGCACTGAATCTAGTAAACTGGTCAATCATGTGAAGGTACCAGACATTTTTGCCAAGCTCATGAAGATCAACAGCCACTGCTTGATTGTAGTCGTTTGCCAAAGGCATTCCTACTGATGGTTTTGGCGGCGTTTTTTCTGTGTCGAGCACATACATCACACTCTTCTACTAACTTTGTCATTTTCTTGAACAAATCTATGTCTTTGACTCCTGCATTCTGCATTAACTTCTTCAGATTCTCTGCTGAAGCATGCCCAAACTGTTTGTGAAGTTTCAGAAGTGATTTTGTTTGTTCTTTTTCATCTAGATTTTCCAAGGTCAGCAGGATTTCACCATCGTTTTGCATCGCTCCTTTGTTTCCGACAATATCAATGCAATAATGTCCAGTTGAAGTGTAGTTTAGCTCCACAGGTGTTGAAACATCGTGGCTTTGTCATTGGACATATCCAGAACAGTTCCTGCTTTCTTCAAAGAATCCTTGCTCAGCAAGAGTGGAAGTTCTATATCCACAACTTCTGTTTCAATGTTACACTTTGTCATGCCAATCTGAGCTGGGATTGTCACATTCATGTATGAGTGCACTTGAGCACCCATCTCCAAACCTGAAAATCTTTGTACTTGCCTTTTTCTTGATGACTTTCTTTTGATCTTCTTCTAGTCTATTCACATATTCTTCATACCATTTCTTGCCACAGACAGTTTTGGTACATGCTGTATCAATAACTGCACAGCCATAAGATTCTGTCATCAGTATCTCATTCTCTGTTCTGTGTTCTTTAGTGAATAATGCCAAGTTGCATTGTTCTTCACATTCTTCATAATATTCAGTGTTAGTGTCTGTCATTCTCACTTCTTCTTTGTGTGGGGGCATTGTTTGGCCCAGTGAAACACTGACTGGCAAACAGCACACTTTGTTCTCCTTCCATATCTGTCCAGTGGGTTTGAGCCTCTTGGAACTTTGTTCTTTGGCCATGTTCTTTGATCACTTGAACTAGGTGGATCTGGAAATCTACTTCCTCTGTATCTTGTACTGTTCTTTGTCACAAACGCTTCTTCTTGTTTCACTATGATTTCATCCTCAACTTTGGCTCCTGAATGACCTCCAAAAATTCTTTTCAAAGCAGACTTCATAGAAGAAAATTTTCTATCAGATGCTGCAGTCAACACTAACTGTTTTTCTTTTTCTGTCAAACCTGCATTGTCCAATAGTTTGAACGCCAATACTGCATCAGGATACTCCATCTTGTATTTCTTGCAGATCGTGTATCTTCTTTCATACTCTACAATGTAATCAGCCATTGACATGCTTTGCCCTTTCTTAAATGACTCAAAATCCGAGTATGAAGAATGCTAGATCAATTTCATCTTGAAGAAAGAGAGCATCAAGAGCAGTAATTAAAACGTTCATACCATCTCTGGTGTTCAGTTCTGCAGCGTCGATCTCCAAAGCTCTCGCTCGAGCTTGTCCCGTTAGCGATAACGTAACCGCTAATGCTTGTTTCTCAGGCTTCATGTCTGTCACTAGCTTCCAAACTTCAAGTTCGTTTTTTTTCCACATCTCATATACTGTGTCCGGTCCTAGACTCGGCGGTATTTTAAAGTTTTGCGCCATACTTACGCTCTGCTACCATGAAAAGTTTAAACTATAAATGTACTTATAACGTTGCCTCCTCGGCTCGTACAGATTCGTTGACTCTCCGCTCGTTTCCGCTTCTCTCGTTGCCCCATAGCAGCCCTGGCATCAGCAGCCTAAAGGGAGAGTTGGTTCAAGTTGTCAAGAGGCAACCCACACGAAGAGACACTGCACTGCTGCTGAGCCACTTCAGTGGTGTTCACTCAGACTGGTGCCTATTTTGATCCAAACATACCCAAGACACTCCTTTTCAGCCCCCAACCAGAGACAGGGGTTCACATCCATGGCGGACACCTGTTATTTGTCTGTTCCTTTTTGAGATTGTCCGGTACAAATTTTGAAAATAAGGACACAGGTCCGGTACTTTTCTTCCTTGGAGGATACTGTCCGATACTTTTATCAAATAGCTCGGACATCATAATGAGAAAATACCCAAAAATAATTTGTAAACAACGAATTACACTACTAACAACAATTTCATTTCTTTTCGTGATTTTTTTACTGGGTGTCTTTTTGACTGCGCACTGACTCTGTCGTCTACTCATGCAGGAACTAAACCTGGTTTTCTTTTGAAAGAAGAGTTCTACTGTTGTGCCAACTCCACAAAGCTAGTGTGCTCGAAGGAAGTTTGTTGAAGACCAATGTGATCAAAATTTTCAAAATGCTTAAAGCTAAAAAAAAAGTTACCCAAAGTAGCAGAAAAAGATTTAAAAAAAAAAAAAAAAAAAAAAAAAAAACTCTTGTTTGTGCAACAACAGCAGAGTGAACAATCGACGTCAGGTGAAAAGGAGCTTGCCGTGCAATCAACTGAGAGATCAGGTCAGAAAACTTCGTCTTCATCAGAACAGAAAGTAAAACGAACATTTTGTTTGGACTGACAAAATTCCGTATCTGAACTGTTCTTGAATTACTAGTCTTGTTCAAACAGTGTTAATTTTCAATGAGTTTTTACTGAACTGTTCTTGAAATACTAGTCTTGTTCAAAGAGTAATAATTTTTAATGAGTTTTTATTGATGTTATTAAAGTTAAAATTTACTTCATTCATGCTTGTTGGTTTTTTAATGCTTTTGGGTGAAGGGGGGTGGGGGTGGGGGGGGGTCGTGTTTGGAAATGTCCGGTAAAAAATTTTGAGAGTGCAGGACAATGTCCTGTACTTTTTTCATCCTGCAGGACACGTGTCCTGTACCCCTTGTCATGGATATGAGCCCCTGCAGAGACAATGATTACTCAATTGCAGAGCCAGAACGAGGGGTGTGCCCCTCTGGAATGCCCCACAACATCATCCCATGACAATCCCATGGATGAACTTGCCAATACTAGTTACCTGAAATGAACTTGACAAGCACATAATCGCGGAGAGGAAAGTGACCTCAGGTTACCATGACAGCAGAGCATGAAAAGCTAAAGACTCCAGGACTTTTTCCATGCTGATGGATAAGGATGATGATGAGAAAGACGATGATGCGGAGTTCAGTTCCGTTCTTCTTGTCTGACTGACTGAGAGTGAGACTGCATGACACTGACAGGCTGTGCTCTATACTTACTTTATCAATACATCCCAATCTCAACAATACCCAAGAGATACAGGCACCTGCAATGTGGGTAAGGAAATCTGCACAACACTTTCACTAGAGACAGATCCAATACATGTATGAAACTCAAATGCATGATTCTGGTCTTTCTGACTGAACACATACAAACCCACACTCTGGACAGGACCAACAGCCAGTCATAGGCAAAAAAAATCTCACAAATAGAGATGACTGTTGAGAATCCATCCCATGACCTCTTAACGGGGAGTCTGATGCGAACTGACCATCTCACAGCAGCCACTGATCATACATTTATAAACAATAGTACGACTAATAGTTCTGTTGCAAATATACCTCCTGTTGCATTAATTTAAGAATATTGCACTGGTACATTTACCTGAAGTGTATGAATACAAAACTTTCTGTTAAGCTACAAAAGGTTTTGGTCCATACACATCTCATGGAATTTCTGTGCATTAGTGTTCAGTCACTAGGTCCCCTTCTGCAGTACACATCAATTTTAACTTACCGACAATGTAACTGTTACTGATAAATTATGATGCGACATTTACTTTGGATTTTCTTTTTTTTTTTTTTTTTTTTTTTTTGATGAAATTCCACAGCTTCCAAAATAAATTCAAACTAACAATGCCAATCATCATAAATATTCTCAACACAAAGCCGTTCGAAGTCAAGTTGCAAAATGTTTAGGCGTGATTATAGACAGTCATCTCAAATGGAAAGAACATTGCAATTTAGTATGTAAGAAAGCAAACAACATCTTAACTTTCTTATACAGGAATATCAACAACTGCCCCGAAAAGGTTAAGGACAACTGCTATTATAAAGCACTGGTTAGACCAGTACTGGAATATGGTTGCTAAGTCTGGGATCCTTACAATTTAAAGGACATTGATAACCTCGAAAACATTCAGAAGAGAGCAGCACACGGTTCGTAACAGGGAACCATATCAGAGAGAAAGGGAATACTAGGAAGAACATGAGGAAATTAGAATGGAAACACTTAGAAGAGAGAGAAGAGCTTTTATTAAACCTAATACCTTCTTCAAAGGCAAAGCTAAACTAATTGATATCCCAATGGAACAACTAGTATTGAATAAAAGTAGCACCAGGAGTGGCGGTCGATCTTATGCCATACCCTGCATCAAATATTGACAGCCATTTATATTCATTTTATCCTAGTTCTGTAAGGCTGTAGAACTCACTGCCGGGTGCCTTCAAGATGCCACAAATGCAGTCTCTTTTAAAAATCAAATTGATAGGAGAGTCTCGAGATCTGCATATTGGTTGACTTTTCTATTTTTAACTCCCCCTTATATTTTATGGTTTCCTAGGCCTTAACCTGGCCATTGCTTTTAACTTCTTAAATATCATGTGCGACCCCTTGTTGCCAAATTTTGCTCCATGGGCCAACAGCCCGAGTCCCACTTTCTTTTTCTTTTTTTTTTTTTTTTTTTTTTTTTTTTAACATGCGCCCTGGTGACCTGCTCATTTTTGAGTGAACCAGTTCTTTTAGGAAGAAGTTTACGTCTGGTGAACGAAAAGGGTTTATCCAATTACTAATAAAGCAATTGGGAACTATGGTCTGCTGTGAGACATATGGTACATTGTCTAAGTCATGTATTATTTGCACAGTTTGTTGGTTAAACTTGAAGGCCATTTTCTTTTCCAAAATTTTAGGCTCCTTAGTTTCAGTCTTTCGACTGATTTTCTCAGAAGTCGCTCGTCAAACCTTTCACTCTTTTGTACGGCAAACGAACTCTCATTACCTGTCATTCGAAAGAAGTATTCAAAGTCTGTAATCCTCCATTCTTTTTTCTTTTTTTTTCAAAGACCATAAGTTATGAAATGGTGTGGGAGTTCGTCGAAATTTCATAGTATTCTGCCTCCGCATCGTTGAACGGAAGCTGCTTCCAGCTAAGAACTACAACTTTAGTACAAACACATTATATGTGCGAGTAGTTTCCCTTGCAAGGGTTCCCAGCTTCAAACCCAGGGAAGGGGGGCCGGTTGTCTAATATCTGGGAACCGTGATATCTGGGAACGCGTTCCCAGATTTACCGCGATATCACGGTAAATCTGGGAACGCGTGCGAAAAAAATAAAATGACAAGAAGGCCAAGAGATCTGAACTGCACCTAAATAAATTGTTTCCTACCTGATCTCGAAAATCCATTCTTTTTCGTCTTCTTTCTGCCCTTCTGAGCTCTGAAAGACCACGTTCCGAGATATCACGGCCTTTCCAGATATCATAGTACATTTTGGGAACGCGTTCCCAAAAAAACTCTGTGATATCTGGGAAGCTTTCCCAGATTCCACGTTCCCAGATTTCACGCGACACCGGAATAGCTCAGTTGGTAGAGTGCCGGACTCGTGATTCTAGGGTTGCAAGTTCGAATTTCGGTACAGGGGTTTTTTTTCCCCCAGAGTTAACATTGGCTCTGACTCCATTCCCCATACAGTCCTTCGAATGAGACTATAAACCGAGGTTCTATGTGTGAACGCACGCACAACATCTTGCACACACGTAAAATCCCCTCACCAACTTTTGGCAGAGAAGGCCAGTTTGGCCGTTGGTATGGATGACACGTTACACATAGCATGCACCTTCCCCGAAGATGGAATATGGCTGCCTTAATGGCGGGATGAAAAACGGTCATACACACAAAACTCCACTGCCTGTCTATACAGGCAGGAATATCATCAGCCTGCGTACGCAGAAAGACAGAAAACCCAGGGAAGTGGGAGAGGTGTCTATCCCACTTCCCTGTTCAAACCACAGATGCTTCAAGCGGACAACAAACCTATGGCATCTGACAAAGATTTGCAATGTGAGTCTTGACTCCTGCGCATATGTCCAGTTCCGGCGAGGTGGCACAGCAGAGAGTGTCGGGGAAAGGGGTGGCAGATCTCTTTCGAAGAACGCTGATTTGAAGGGTCAGTGTCAGGCTTCGCAGTCAGTCTTCAGCCATATGGGTGACGGCGGGTCTAGCCTGTGTCGCGGGGGATGGCTCAAGGAGCTGCTGGGGCGGTCGGCAGTGGACCACTGTCTGATTGCGATTATCGTGGCTTGGAAAACCGTGCTTTGAAGATGCGCATGATCGGCACCCTTCATGGGCTGTGCTGGAAAAATTCCACTACCACCCCCCCCAACCCCCCCCCCCCCCCCCCCCTCCCCCCTCGGCAATAGTCAGCAAGAACCCAGTTCGGGAACCCGTGCAGCGCTCCAGCGACTTTCGTCCTACTCCCTCTTTGAGGCGGCCTCACGCGGCACAGACCCTTACCACCCGAGCATGAAAAAAGTCGCCCGGTAGCCCTGAAAAATGCCTTTTTTTCGGGAGCGGGGGGGGGGGGGGGGGGGGGGAGAAGAAAACCGATGCCCACAATCGGCTGATAACGCTGCAAAGTGGACACAGTTCACACGGAACCAGAACCGAGTGCTGGACAGCAGTTCAACCCGAGGAAGACCCAAACTCCAGTCTGGGACGAAAAGTAGATCAAGAGACGGCAGCCCCTGTCCAGAACCAAGCCCAAGACTTCTGCCAACTACCAGACCTGCCACCAAAACTGCAGCTTCAGTCTGTAAGGATATCTTATCCTTAAGGGCCTCTGCCAATAGGGTGTAAAACGCAACCATCGACAGCGACATCGATCTGTGCACACCAATCGGTCTTTGCACTCGGACGTTAATCACAACACCTTTCAGTTCAGGGAAACTGTGTTTGGTTACAACCTGTCATCGGTTCAGCTAAGAGTCGATCGCGAGAGTTCATGTTTTCTTCTATTCTTTCACATGATGTCCACAAGGAAGGTGTGCTGGCTGAACCATGGAGCAGGTTAGGTCACACCATCTCTCTCTCTCTCTCTCTCTCTCTCTCTCTCTCTCTCTCTCTCTCATATATGTATATGTATATATATATATATATATATATATATACATACATATATATGTGTGTGTGTGTACACACACACACACACACACACACACACACACACACACACATATATATATATATATATATATATATATGCGCGAAAATATTATCATTCTTTAGTTTTCGTTCCATTCTTTGTATTTGAATCGCCAAGTCTAGGCCTATTAATCAAAGGCGCCACTTCTGACGCCAAGATGACAAACTCTTCGAAACTGTTTTGAAAAATCACCCACCCCCCCTCCCATTCCCATTCCCCACCCCCACCCCACCCCATCCCCCACCCTCCCCCCTCCCCCAACCTTTTTTTGGAATCCAGCCTGCTCTTCAGGAATGATGGTATCTGCGGCTTGTAGTTGCAGTCTATTCAGCATGATTTTAAGCATTAATTTGCTGGCGTGGCAGATCAAGCTTAGCAATGTTAAGAGATTTCCTCTTGTGGAAGGGTGACGGTTAGTAACTGAGTCCGTGACACAGAGCCACACTCCCCAGAGTGCCAGATTTGGTTCCAGACATGGCAGTTGACACGTCAGTACTGCAGCTCTGGCATGTTTCAGGAGTGGCCTAAAGCCTTCCGACATAGCGACACCACTGCGGCTATGACCTCTTCACGGAGTATTGGCGAGTCACCCTCATTTGGTGAGTCCTGTGCTGTAAGCACTTTTGGAACTCCCAAGCCCTGTTGTAGAGTTAAGAGTAATATTCGGTTCATCTTTTAACGGTATTTTCTTCCTGTGTGAGACAGTTGCCGTCTTCATCTTAATGCTGCTGACTTAATTTTTTTGTTCGTGTTTGGCCAGTTTCCTTTCAAAAGCTTTCTTTTGTGTTGTTGTTGTCTTTTTTTTTTTCCCCATGTTCTCACACTGTTGCTCGATCCAGCTTTGCATTCTCTTCATTTCTTCACCATTTCTCATCATGTCGAAGACTAGGGATGGGGGGGGACGGGGGGGGGGGGGGGGGGCAATAAACAGTGCTATAGTATAGCACTGTATATCCCCCTCAGTCTTCTTGAGCGATTGTAAAGATCCTTCTACGGTGACACATCTTCAAGATGCTGCTTGAAACCCACGGTTTCGGATGAAGGCCAGCAACAAAACTGCCATCAAAACCGATATAACTGACCACATGCAGAAGCTAGAATCTGTTCAGTAGTTCAGAGACAGCGAACCATTATTACAGTGAGGGGTCTAAGCCAGAAATCCTCTCAGGAGCACCAGAAACAAGCACTGTCCAGATAAAACCTTTATGTTCGGACAAGAACATTTCCTTGAAGCGCAAGATCAGATTCCTGGTGGTATATTACTCCTTCCTACTATGCGCATGCGAGACATGGACCATCACAGCAGACCTTCACAGAAGAATATGAGCCATAGAAATGAGATGTTACTGTAAGATACTAAACATCAGATATACTGATCATTTCACCCATCACGTGCGTCAGATAATGAGGCAGCACGTAGGACTATATTATGAAGATCTACTGAAATCAGTCAGAAAAGCAAAATACGTTGGTAGGGGCCATGAAACGAGTCCCAGCGCCTTGCTAAAAAAAAACTATACACAGGGAACTGTTAAACAACGGAGGCGGAGGGAAAAGTGGGGGGGGGGGGGGGGGGGGGGGGGAGAATGGACTGACAACATTCTAGAATGGGTAGGGAAAGGATTTGCGTGACTGTGTGACCGTAAATGCTAGTGTCACTGTGTGTGTGTGTGTGTGTGTGTGTGTGTGTGTGTGTGTGTGTGTGTGCGCGCGCGCGCGCGCTCGCCTGATCGCGCGCATATCTTTTTTTTTTTTTAATCTCAGGGGGTAGGGATTCTTGTTACTATGTGATTTGTTTTCTTTGTAACTGTTTAAGGTAGGACTTTAGTGGTATTACGATCACATCAGCCGTACATAACTGTAAACCTTTCGCAGTGTTTATTTGTTTGTATCTCATGACAAGAAAAGTTAATGGATCGCTTTAGTTTGACAGAAATAAGAATGCCTTTCTTGTCTCCCTATCTTGGATTGAAATCTTGCCAGTCTTGCGCGCAGGGCTTCCCCGTTCTTTCAGCGGGATCCACTTAGGCAGGGTGAACGTTAGGCCCGTCCGTTTCTTTCATTGACGTGTAATGTTTGAAGTTTGCTATTCCATCATCCAGCGGGCAGCTCGGCGCTGGTAATGGTAATTACAAAAAACTTAAATTTTTCAAATTAAATTTCAAAGGGAAAAAAAAAAAGCTAAAATTTCCTTGTCACTTTTGAGCTATGTACATTATTCCGTCTTCCCTCCCCACACATATCCCTCATCCCCCCCCCCCCCCCCCCCCCCCCCCCACCCCCACCACCACCACAAAAAAGGAACCTATAAATACTTCCCCAATGGAGTGCGCTCTAAGCATATAAAAAAACTCATATGTTAGAGCTGGTGACTCAAAGATGGCCTGTGCACTATTTTGCCTCAACACTGGAATTATTTTTTTTCATGTCTTGACATGTAACAATATGATCACGTGTATTTTTCTTTGTACATAAACACACTATGTTTTTAACATATTTTGTTTTAAAAGCATCAAGTTTCCACCTATACATCAATGAAAGTATATTTTTGTTTAAACTAAAATTATGTTGAATGGTTTTAATATCAAAAATATCAAACTCATTTTGATTGTCATGTTCTATCATTCTATCTTTGAAAGTTTTCGAAATATATGTTTTTAACTAAATTGCACTGCTCATGTACCGATAAGGGTAGTTTAAGATCTTCAGAACCACAGACATGTTTTGCTCCACGCTTAGCTGCCCTATCTACTTTATCGTTTTAATAAAAGGAACAGTGTGAAGGAATCCAACAAAAGGATAATTGGGTGCCTCCTTCAATAAGCATGTGGATCAAACAGCTTATCTCAATAATCATTTCAGGCCTAGTATGCAAATGAAAATCTTTTATCGCCTGAAGGACTGATTTTGAATCTACACAAAACAGAGCTTGAAAATGACGGAATGCTTTGCAGTTAAACCCCAAACTTCAGCGCCGTAAGTAAGGATTGGTTGGATTTGACAATCGAAAATTTTAAAGAATAACTTTGGGGACAAACTTTGATATTTCCACAATAGTTTCAGTACATTGATAGCCTGATGTTTAGCCTTAGATGCCAAATCATCAAGAAGACAATGCGAAAAATGAAGACCAGTAGAGAAAACAACACCTAAGTATTTGTACTGATTTACTATCTCTAGTTGTACACCATTGTAAAACCATTTTTCCTTTGAAGCAATATGTCCCCCATTTCTAAAGACAATAACTTTAGACTTTTCCAAATTTACTATTAAATCGAGTTTCTTTGCTGTTCTGCTCAGTATGTTTAGTTGTGTCTGGAGACCAACGACTGTGGACGCCATCAGTGCGACGTCGTCAGCAAACAGTAGAATCAGTAATTCTATTAAGTCTGGAGATAAAGGGATGCCATGCTTACCGTTCTTATTATTATTTCTTCTGCAAGTTCATTGATCAAGAGTGAAAACAAAACCGGACTGCATATTTCACCTTGCTTTAAACCCCGGGGACACATAAAAGAATCAGTTAAATCTCCATCAACCTTAACCCTAGCCTTGGCAACAGAGTACCTACTTTTAACTGCGTTGAACATCCTTCCTTTTACACCCCTTTTCTTTAAGACTGACCAAAGTTTGTTTCTATCTATCAGGTCAAAAGCCTTTTAAAATCGATAAAAGCAACATACAGTTTCCTGTGATTAGAAAGTTGCTTTTGGACGAGAGAAAGAAGTGTAAATATATGGTCAGTAGTTCTATAATGCTTTCTAAAGCCAGCCTGTGCATCGTTTATTACACCATAAACCTCAATCCACTTTGTCAACCGTTTGTTTAATATGTAGCTGTATAATTTTGCACTAATGTTTAGGAGAGAAATACCCCTGTAGTTGTCGGGGGAATTTACATCTCCTTTCTTATGCAAAGGATGGATCACTACTTCACACCACGAAGACGGAAAGGTTCCAGAATCAAATAGCTTATTGAAATAACTTATGAGAAAAATGATAATAGTAGTGTAGCATACTTATAAAATTCTCCAAGTAATCCATCAGGTCCTGCTGCTTTGTTTCTCTTCAAAGCCTTTAAAGAATCCAAAACCTCTTGTTCAGTGATGTCTTGGTCAAGAAAATCAACATTACTGACAGTATCCAGCAAATAATCATCGTCAAATTGACATTCCGGAGAACTTAGATCAGGTACAGTGAGATCATCATTAAAAAAACACATTTAAAGTGCTGAAACCAGACTGTTTTCGATACCGAGTTCGGGACAGCAGAACTATTTTTCAAAGACTTCAGAGTTCTCCAGAATTGCTTGGAGTCTCTGGCGTTTTCGCTCAGAATACGCAAAACATGCTGTCTATGTAACCGCTGCTTATCCCGTAGCAAATCTTTGTACTGGTTTCTGCACTGACAATAATTAAGTCTCAGATCAGCAGCACCAAGGCTATTATTGACTTTCACCCTGTTGAACAATCTTAGTGCCTGCCTCACCTGGCGACGTTTAACAGAACATTTCTAAATCAAACCTGCGCCTGGTGTTGTTTATGACAATTTCTTTACTCATGCATTGACCAGACAAATATAAACCTTCGTTAAAATTTGTCCAGTGCAAGTTCAATATCAGTATCAATATGTTCAAAAGCGTCATCAAAACTTGAAGTAACAACATCAGATCTAAGCGCACAAATAAAATCATTTTCTTTCACTGGATCCCACACATACTTTTGGAACTCTATAATCTTTGGTACTATCATGTTTTGACTCGGGTTTGAGAATGCTAGTTTCAATTCAACAGGCGTATGCTTTGATTCTATTCGTGGAGTTACTTTCACTCACGGCACAATGAAATTAAGCATCTGGAGGAAATAAAGTCGTCGATTATACTTGAACCATTATGGGCTATGTACGTAAAGTTACCGTTCTCATCACCAGGTAGAAAAACCATTCAGAATTACTCAAAGTGTTGACACATGTTAATCCAATATTGACCAAAATCATTTGTAATGTAATCTTTTGACACACGAGAAGATGTGTCGTCACGGAAATGATCACCCTCATTGTTGACATCTCCATCATATAAAGATAACTCCTTTGCATCACACACACACACACACACACACACACACCCACCCTGTCCTTGCATTTCAAATCCCAAGAATGATCAAGGGATAGTCACCAACTTCTTCATAAACATCCATTATGCACTGTTCAAGGAGTGTAACCCCATTATCGATTTCAGTATGTGCATAGTAAATGCTGTTTACAGGTGGCAAATATACCCCAACTAAAAGAATACCTAGGTTTGAAGTTTTAAGGCGAAGGACAATTGTATTATCATATTCCACTTTAATTTGTGACACCAGTTTTCGCATAGGTCTTCCTGACAAGAAATACAACCCCACCTGATAAGCGTGCTGCTGTAACAGCATCAGTTAATCGTATGCCTGGGGAGAGAAAAACATCGTAATGTGGAAAAAGAGAGGAAGGAAATGTTTTTGAAAAGGTTTCTATCAAAACAATAAAGTCAATTGATTAATATAACTTCTAACTTCCGAATCATATACTGCCGACAAGCCCTCTATATTGTAGGTCAGAAAAGAAAGGTAATCCTTGTTACCATTATTGACACGAGCACGGCCGTTTCCATAGCTATTTACACTAACAGGGGGACACGGGAGACCGAGGGGACCGCCATTTTGGCCACGATTAAGTCCAGGATTGTTCCTAGGGTGGGCCCTAGAAAAACTCTCAGTGAGCTGTAGCTGTCTAGTCTTAACTCTGCTACGGGTGTAGGGGCCAGAACATGGGGACATATTTTCTGTTTCATTAATTAACTAAGGACATTTGCCATGGGGAAGAATGGGGTTTCTTTGTTACTGTTACTGACTGGTCCTTGGACTGGTTTTCTACATCACACTCTGAGGGGTTCGAAGTGGACAGTTTTTCTGTTAACGAGAGTTATACTATCGTCAAGAACGTCTGCCGTTCTGATATGACCCCCCTTGGTGCATGCCTTCCAAGTCCCCAACCCCATCCGTTTCCCACGTGTCTGTTACATCCCCACAGGAACGTGCAACAAGGCTGTCACTATGCACAGTGTTGAGCTCAGGGTGGTCACTGCTGCGGCTTTGTTCAGACCATGCATGAGCTGTCCCAGTGCTCCTGGGGGTACTGGTCTTTGGCAAGTTTGGGAATTCATGCATGTTGTATGGAGGAGGGGGTGGTTAGGAGTGTAATGAGAAAGGGGTTGGCTGTAACTGCATGGTGGGTGCAGTTGAGCTGAACTGGAAGGCGGCAGGGGATAGATGAAGACAGAAGGGGAGGGGATGAATGGTAGTGAAGGGGGAAGGGGGAGAGGAGTGAATGGTATGGTAGTGGTAGGGGGAGGGGGGTAAACGGTAGTGGAAGGGGGAGGAGGGTGAATGGAGTGGAAGGGGGAGGGGGGCGACTGGTAGTGGAAGGAAGGGGAGGGGGGTAAATGGGAGTGGGAGGGGGAAGGGGCTGAATGGTAGTGGAAGGGGGGGGGGTAACTGGGTGGTGGGGAGGGGGAAGGGGTGAATGGTAATGGAAGGGGGATGGGGGTGACTGGTAGTGGAAGGGGGGGGTAACTGGTAGTGGAGGGGGAAGGGGGGGGAATGGTAATGGAAGGGGGAGGGGGGGGGTTGACTGGGTAGTGGAAGGAGGGTGTGACTGGTAGTGGAAGGAGGAGGGGGTGAATGGTAGTGGAAGGAGGGGGGGGTAGGGAAGGGGGGGGTGAATGGTAGTGGAAGGGGGGGGGGGTGAATGGCAGTGGAAGACGAATGTGGAAAGTTGTAGATGGAAGGCGGAATGGGGCGAGTGGAAAGGGAAGGGGTTCGTGTGGAAACAGAGGACGGACTAGGGCAGTGGGAGAGTCGAAGGAGCGGGGGGGCGGAGGGGGGCAGAGGAAGCAGAAAGGGGAACCGAGAATGACTCGGACCAGGACAGGACAGCCCTGAGGCAATATCACCAGACACACCATCATGCCGAATGCTGTGCTTCCTTTGTGGCCTGTGTTGGTCAGCAGATGGCGATGGGTCTGGCGATGGGTGTTGTGTTGGGTCCTACGGTCTTTCGCTGTTCTCTGTGGAGATTTCTGCCCTCGGAAACACAGCCGACCGTTTCTAAAGTAGGCTGTCCTGCCCTGAAGCTGATGACGGCGTAGTTCGGCTTGCTGTCGGATCGTCAAGTCACCTGCTACCCGGATACCTAATGCGTCGGCCATGTCTCTTCGGCATTCACTTTCCTGCAGTACGGAAATCTTGTCGGACCACTTACGAAGGCGTGCTATGACTGTTCGGGGTCTGCCATCTCGGTTCCTGGAACCTACACGATGGGCTCGCTCGATATCATCAAGGGACCATGTTTTGATAGGAAAGAAGCGAGTGAGTAGCTGAACAACTTTGCGGGCACAGGTCTTGAAATCCTCTCGTGGGTCTTCTGAATGTTAAAAAAATCTAATATTGTACTGGCGAGAGAAAGCCTCAAGTTTATCTTGATGATCATGCAAATGATCAGTCATATCAGAAAGATATTTCATCCACTGGAAAAGCTGGGAAAACTGTTCTTCAAAGACGGAACACCTACTCGACAGATATGCGACCTCTTCCCTAAGCTGTGTATTTTCATCTTTCAAAGAACGGTATAAAGAGATGAAATTGCTCTCAATAACAGACTGACTGCTACCTAACTGTTCAACTTGCCGTTCTGAGAGAGTCACTGGTGGGTAAGAAGACGCTGGGTCAGGCGGAAATCCTGGCCCAGGATTGGACTCGACGTCGCCACACAGTAAGAGAAACATGACCAGAAAAAACACATACGTAGACGGACAACACTCGCGAAGACTTTTCATGCCAGGGCCCTCAACGAGATGCTAAGGAGTACCACATAACCCCTTTGAATAGTCTTAGACTGTCTCATGACGGCTAGCATTTGGAATGCATGGTACGGTCTGGAGAACAAAACACTCTCACCTGGTGTGCCGTGCATAAGTTTCTGTAGCGTACCTGTGCGTCTGTCATGACAGCGATAATCTGATGAGGAGTCAGGTTCAGTGTCAACACACAGGAGAATCACCAGCACAGACAGCACAACTGTCCGAGTGAAATTCATGGGCCATGGGAGGGACCCAGGTCTACGTACGTTTCACACTTGCCAGTTTCGCTCTTTCCCCCATAAAGTTTGACAAAGTCCAGAGAAACACACCACATGTATTCCTCCAAGCTAAGTTTGAAACTGGCATGGTTTTCCCTTTCTTCAGCACCAACAACGCAAAAGACTAGAAGACAAAGAAACAAAAAAGAAAAAGAAACTTTTTTTTTTTTCAAAGCAAAGGCTACATAGCCCACTTTGCCACAGCACAGTAAACAGCGAGTAGAGTGTTCATGCAGAGCGCTGCACAAAACGTCCGTCCACCTCGACCGCCGGAGAGAGAGAGAGAGAGAGAGAACAAACACACAGAAAGCAAGACAACACGAAAGAATTGTACCCTTTATTTTGATTGCATACCAGTGTCTTGTGATTAAACGTGAACACTTCCGAATTCTCACAGAGAGATGCCACGCGTCAAACATCCAACCGCCGTGTCGGCCTGTGGGTCTGCATTGATGTGTGACAGAGTGGCGAGCGTGATGAATTAGGTAGATTGAATGTTCGCCTAAGGTTCGTGTTTCGTGATTCTCGCACTTGGGGTTTTTTGTTTGCTTGCTTGCTTTCGATGATGTGGTCTTCTTTTTGTCTTTGTGTGTCTTGTCTAGAGTTCTCTTCGAGACCGTCCCCAGGTCTTCCGGGTGAGACAAGAACAAGGGTGCATCATTTTGTATGCAGTTCAGTAACATCTTTTAAAACACAAACAAAACAAACAAAAAAAAAACAAACAAACAAACAAAGCCCCAACACAGCAACCATTCCCCCACAACAATGTACAGTGGGAGATATACTAGAACATGCGCAGATCAGATGATGAAAAAACAAACAAAACAAAGTAACAAAAAAAAAATCATACGCCAGAATGGTGCCATCGAATATCTACTATGTTGATACGCTTTAAACGTGCCTCTGGCTATGGACAGCCGATCCAATTCCATGCGGGGAATCTACTGTCACGAGAAAGGCACGCAAAGTGTTGCAATACACTGCCATGCAATGCCATGCAATGCAATGCAAAACAACTCAACTCAACTCAACACAATACAACATGATACAATACTATATAATACATACAATCGACGTTGTCGAGGTTATATTTTCTGCTAGCA
>JADBJO010023318.1:25000-26724 GCA_016801955.1 Conus betulinus
ACTTGGTAAAAAGTTCAAAGAAGTGTGAAAGTTCTGGATGCTGAAGGTTGCAGCCAGCTATGGCCTTCCAAGCTGACAGTGAATCCGACAGAAGTCCCTCTTCTTAGATTGTGAGGTTATCCTCAGTGTCAGAACCAGAGCTGTAAGTTCAGCAGAGTAAGCAGAAGCATCTGAAAGAATACGTTCTAACAGTATCCGAGGAGCACCTGGGCAGTAGGCTGCACAGGCCACTCCATCTTCAGACTTGGAACCGTCAGTGGAAATTTTCTGATAGGATGGGAATTCTGACAGAGGTCAGCATACAACGCCTTGTATGCCAGAGAGCTGGTACATTCTTTGCGAAAAGCTACAAGATCAAAACGAATCTCTGGTGTGAAAAAAAGGTCCAAAGGCACACTCATGAAACGTTCTCTAAGCTCGTGGACTAGGCTTGAGTTTTAGTCCAAATATTTTCGGTCGTAACTATTCGCCTGTTCCATTACTTATAATTTCATTGGCTTTTGAACATTTGTGATGCCGTATAATGCTACACAATAGTTACGCTGGATACAAAGCTTAGTCACATTGTCAGACCAACTGGTCGCAATGCAGAACACATGATTGTCTGAGTTCACCGGAGGGTGCCATTCCTTCCTAAAACTGCGGATGCAATTGCTAAGCCATGATCATGATGCCAAATAGTTAACTAACCGGACGTGTCGTTACAACGGTCAGAGTTAATGAATAATTATGTCAATCTGTCTAGATGCTGGCGATAGGCCTACAGCAGTCAAGCTATCATCATAATGCCATAGAGTTCACAAGCGGGACGTACATCTCAAAGATAAATGAGATTTTCATGTGGTTCTCAGTGCTGAAAATATGTGCATGCAGCCGTTTTAATATATTCATCTGATCAAGCAGTTTCGTATGCTTCAATACGTCAGTATAATCTCATACACTCCATAATGCTGGCACATGGTCGTTAGACAAAAGCACGATTTAACGTAGCTCTGAATTCTGAATACGCCGATGGTAGTATGCTCTGGGCTTCACAATAACGAAATCTGTCATAGATCATTATGATGTCCCGTAGTTATAATGTCATAATTATGATGTAATGCTGGGATTAGTGCGGGTACGTATGAAACTGTTACATAATACTTTATCCCGTAATTTTGGTGTGATACAGTCCCTCATGCTGGGTACGTGCGGTGGCCAAATACGATGATGAAGTAACGTCATGCGTGACGACGGACGTACACGCAGCGAGAGTTGATCACACATCGTTTAGCTGGACGCACAATCAACAGAACTACTTATGATGGCATGTCATTCACATTGTCAGACATGCAGCTGCCAGATAAAGTATATCATGTGTAGTTTACAATACTGAGCAAACAACTGTCAAACATGGTATGACGTTATACAGCTAACAGTACTAAACATAAAGCTGTCAAACAAAATGTAAATCTTGTTTAACTTACCATATTGAACACAAAGCTGTCAGACAAATTATGTTTTGTTTAATTCACAAATATGACTGTTATTTATTTCACAACACTGGACATTAGTTGTCAGACAAATTATCGTGTCGTTTTCATTCACACTACTGGACAGAAAACTGTCCGACAAATTAAGATGTTGTTTGATCCCCAATACTGGACGTTAGTTTCTCAGAACAAATTACGATGGTATTTGATTCACAGTACTGAAGATACAGCTGTCAGACAAATTATGATATC
>JADBJO010023319.1:0-2500 GCA_016801955.1 Conus betulinus
GTCGCGGTTTTTGTGGGTTCCTCGATGCGCGCGCTCATCTCTCTCTCGCTCGTCGCGCGCGGCCGTGTTTGTTCCCTCGTAGCTTGCAGTTGGGCTGCGCGGGGCCTGGCCCGCCCCCCCTCCTTCCACGGCTGCCCGTGTTTCTTCAGATGTTTTGAGGGGCCAGGGGGGAACGAATCAAACCAGGTTCGAGAGCGGCGCGCGCACGGTTAGGGGGGAGAGGGCCAGCAAGATCCCGCACCCCCACCCCCCCACCCCCGCCCGCCCTTTCTCCCGGTCCCCTGAGGTGGTGTGTTGTATGATGTGTGTGTGAGTGGTGTGTTGTGTGTGTGGGTGTAGGGTGGTGCGTGAGTGCGTTCGTGAGTGAGTGCGTGACGAGTGTGCTGTGCGTGACGAGCGTTGGCGTGCGCGTGCGTGAGTGCGTGCGTGAGAGTGTGTGTGTGTGCGTGTCGTGTGTGTGGGTGATGTGTGTGGGTGTGGTATGTGTATGTTGGGCATGCGTGAGTGCGTTGAGTGGTGTTGCCCGTTCTTTCTTTTTTTCCCGTTGTGAGCCTTTTGTTTTCTTTCACGACTCCCTTCCTTTATTCCTCTTTCCTGTTTCTTTTTTGTCTTTTATTCTTCAGTGTTCTCTAATTTCCCTTCATTCTCTTCGCCTCGCGGCACTGCAATGAGTAATTTGTCCGAAAACTTCCGCCATTTTTGTTTCATTATTCTGCTGTTGTTGCTGCTGCTGCTGTTGCTCTTGTTGTTGTGTTTTGTTTGTTTGTTGTCGTTGTTGTTGTTTGTTGTTGTTGTTGTTGTAATCTGTACGTGACCTTGATATTGTGGAAGCGGCTTAGCTTTTTTTTTCTTTTTAGCGCCTGCGGAGCCAATTTAGGTGTTTTTTTTTTCCAACATTTTTTGTTGTTGTTGTTGTTGTTTTTTGTGTTTTTTTTTTTTTTGGGGGGGCGGGGGGTATCTTGGCTTTCTGTGTCCTGTTTTTTTCTTAGTTGTGTGTGTGTGTGTGTGTGTGTGTGTGTGTGTGTGTGTGTGTGTGTGTGTGTGTGTGTGTGTGTGTGTGTTACGTTTTTTTGTATCTGTGTTTTCTCCCCAGTCTCAGCTCCCCATTAATCTGCCTCTAGGATCTATAATTAGTGTTGTGTCCGTTCCAAGGAATACAGAAACTGGCTGCGGGATATGTTTGTATGTGTGAGTGTGTCTGTATGTGTGCTGCGTGCGTGCGTGCGTGCGTGCGTGCGTGCGTGCGTGCGTATACGTTTGCATGAATACGTTGTGTGTGTCTGTCTGTCTGTGTCTGTGTCTGTGCCTGTGTCTGTGTGTGTGTAAGAGAGAGAGAGAGAGAGAGAGAGAGAGAGAGAGAGAGAGAGAGAGAGAAAGAGCGTGTTTGTGTGTGTGTGTGTGTGTGTGTGTGTGTGTGTGTGTGTGTGTGTGTGTGTGTGTGTGTGTGTTAGTGTGCGGGAGTTGGGGGGGGGGGGGGGGGGGCTGCGTGTAGGCGTAATTGTGGTGGTGGCAGTGGTGGTGGTAGTTGTGTGTGTGTGTGTGCGTGCGTGCGTGCGTGCGTGCGTGCGTGCGTGCGTGCGTGCGTGCGTGCGTGCGTGTGCGTGTGTGTGTGTGTGTGTGTGTGTGTGTGTGTGTGTGTGTGTGTGTGTGTGTGTGTAAATCTATGTGAATGTGTGAGTACTTGTGTATGTAAATGTGTGTGTGTGTGTGTGTGTGTGTGGGCGTGCGCGCGTGCTTGCGTGTGTGCGTGCATGCGTGCGTGCGTGTGTGTGCGTGCATGCGTGCGTGTGTGTGTGTGTGTGTGTGTGTGTGTGTGTGTGTGTGTGTGTGTGTGTGTGTGTGTGCTTGCATGCGTGTGTGCCTGCGTGTGTATATGTGTGGGGTGGTGTGGGAAGTGGGGGTGGAGGGAAGCAGTACATATGACCACAATGCCACCAAAGCAGGTCTTTATCATTTTTTCTTTTTAAAGGTTGTTCATCCCGAACACGAATGTGCATGACTTTATTAGTTGACTGAAGAACGGTCACGGCCGCACACATCCCACCAATGGGGAAAACACGACCGAAGAAGAAGAAGAAGAAGAAGAAGAAAGAAGGAGAAGAAGAAGACAAGGCTGTTTGATGTATTACCGACCATCCCCAAGGGATTATACGTTTGTAGAACTCTGGGTATCAAACGAAAACTCAAGGAAAAACAGTTGGAAGGTGCATTCTCACAAAATAGACCTCCAGCAACGGGGTCAAGAAAGGAACTTGAACAAGATGAGTCTGATTTTGAAGATAGATCTAGGGTACACATAGAAAAAAAATTGTTCCAGAAAAGAAAAAAAAAAAAAAAGAAAAATTGTAGCTTTGAAATGGAGATGTTTTAATTTGGAGAATCTGTACCGGATGATGGCATGGTGGCACTAAAACCGTGTGCCCGGAAAATAACAACAACGATGACGCAGGATTTAAGTTTGGAGGTTACTGGGTGCAACACGAATTCAACGCCGAAAGAA
>JADBJO010023319.1:10000-20000 GCA_016801955.1 Conus betulinus
TCTCTCTCTCTGAAGCATTTTCGCCTAATTTACACACACACACACACATGCGCGCGCGCGCGCGCGCGCGCGCACACACACATACACTGTCTCGGCCGTGTTAGAGGAACAGCTTCCGCTCGATGTTCCGGTTTGACGCCATTTGTGATCAACAAATGTCCCCCCTCTACAATGTTTGATAGACATCTGACAACTCACATGACGGCTTGCATATGGCTTGAAATACCTTCTTTCTGGTCAATGTGAATCTGACAGACATCCACTAATTTACCATACACTCTGAATGGTTTGATTGAAAAAAAATCACTATGGTTTTGGCATAGGATTAGTATTGCACAAAGGCGCTACAATTGTTGTTAAAACAGCTCATCAAATATAAGCATATCGTTTAATATGTCATGCGCACACCGAACGTCAAGGACGATATGAAAGTCATTGAGATTCAGTGCACATGTCACATATCACAGGCTACACTTTCATTTTTTCATTCGTCCCTGGGGGCCCTAGGTGTCAAGATCCGAAGAATTGTGTGCTATACTGCTCAGAACAATTTAAGAGCCACCTGCAGTTTTCATACGGTTTAGAAAACGCATCGTAGTGTATAGAATTCAAAGCTTTTGTCAAAAATTTTTGCAGTGTGACAACTACTTCGATGCAAAACTGGTTTTGGCATGTGTTCAATTGAATCTGAGTCTACTGGGTTGAACGCGTTCACAAAAGAAACACCGAAATCACGAAAACATGGTCGCGGTTTGCGAGCGCATAGCTGAGGCAACTGAGTTGGCTGACTGCAAACCGCATTGCACGTGCAAGTCGTGCCTTTACTGAACACATGGCAACCAGTTTTGCTGACCATTGGGTATTAAAAAAAAAAAAAAGCTGCTTTTGAAGATGTTTTTAACCATGCCACCAAGACGGAGATTAAATGACACTGACAGGGAAGGGCTGCTGTGCTCGGCTTCAAGAAGGTGTAGGCGTCAGAGAAGTTGGTCGTCGCCTTCAAATGCATCATGCTGTCATCCAAAGACTTTGTGACCGCTTTCAGCACCACAGGTAGTACTGCTGACAGACGGTCTGCCGGCCTAAGTCCACCACCAGACAGCAGGACAGACTGCTGGTTCTGACGGCGCTGAGACAAAGAACTGCCACTGCAAACAACCTCAGGCAACAACTGCGTGCTGCAGCAAACGTCAACATTTCCGACCAAACTGTTTGGAACTGCCTGAGAGAAGTTAACCTCCGAGCAAGACAGCCAGCTGTTTCAACCTGTGCTGACGGCGGCTCACCGTAGGGCGCGACTGACCTGGTGCCGAGCTCATGTGGCCTGGACGAGGCAGCATTGGGCCCAGGTGATGTTTTCTGACGAGTCGCGTTTTTTTGCTCAGCTCTTCCATGATGGTCGCATACGTGTCTGGAGGCGGACGGGGGAACGCTACCAAGAAGCCAACGTAATCGAACGGGACCGTTATGGCGGGGGGTCTATCATGGTGTGGGGTGGCATAGGAAGGAACTTCAGAAACCCCCTCTACCGAGTTGAAGGCAACCTAACTGGTGTGGGGTACAGGGGACAACATTCTTCAGCCTCTGGTCCTGCCTGCCCTGCAAGCCCTGGGCCCTGACGCCATCCTCCAGGACGACAACGCCCGTCCCCACCGTGCCAGGGTGGTAAACGTCTTCTTGGAGGAGCAGCAGGTCAACCGCCTCGACTCGCTGGCCCCTCGCCCGACCTTAACCCGATCGAGCACGCCTGGGACGTCCTGGGGCGCCTGCTTCACGAGAACCACCCTCCAGCAGTGAACCTGGGCCAGCTCTCGACTTCTTGCAGCAGGAGTGGAACAACATCCCCCAGCTGACTCTCAGAGGCTTGTGGACTCTATGAGACAGAGATGTCTAGCTTGTATCCGCGCTAATGGCGTCCATACTGAGTATTGACATTGATTGTCATTTGATTTGACTGTTCTGATTTCTGAAATGAAAGGTGTTCATCAATTAAGCCCTTGAAGTTGTTTATGAGCAGCAGCTGTTATTCGTTTATTTCTGATGTCATTGTATCGTTCCGTAGATGAATTTTCAATTAATGAAATTGAAGAAGTTATTTTTTTTGTTTTTCGTTGAATTGTGTGTGAATGTTTTCAACTGGATTCATAAGAAAATTTATTTCTGGTCGGTGCATATTTCGTAGACCTACCGTCTAGCCATCTGTGGAGTCCAGCACACGCTGCGAGTCTTCACGACACCTCCAACATGCATTAGGGCACAGGCCCCTCAACTCCCACCCACATCTTACAGTCCTGCCCCTTCTCCTTTCAAGTCTGGAGACGCCAGACGTGGCCCAGTCCAGTCGAGGTCCTGGAGAAGCTGTGGGGACCGGTGGGGTCTCTGCGGCGGACTGTGGACTTCGCCTTACTAACCGGATTGAGGATCTAGCATGGCCGGGAACGCGACAGAAAGAAAGAAATACATTGGTTCAGAACAGGCCCCACTGCACAGCGCCAAAGTCATTCGACAGAATGCCGGGTCTCCTCTAGCGGGTTTCCTCGAGACGATCTCATAATGCCTGTTTCCTGTAGACTGCCAGGGCAGGAATGCGACGGGTCAAAGTGGGTGGGGCTGTGTAAAGCGTGGGGGTGGGGATGGGGGAGGGGGAGCCGGAATGAGCGCGTGGGAATAGTGCCGCTAGAGAAGGGGGTAGTGTGGGATGGGGAGGAAGAGGGGGTAGGGCACGAAAGATGAGACAAGAACAACAAAGGTCTGACACGTCTGTAGTTAAGGACTGTGTGTGTGTGTGTGTGTGTGCGTGTGTGTGTGTGTGTGTGTGTGTGTGTGTGTGTGTGTGTGTGAAGAGTGGGGAGGAGAGGGGGGACGGAGGGAGCTGACGCAGGGAACGCATGTGCATGCGTGCATTTGTGTGTTGACATTTAGGCAAGCTAACGAAGTCCTTATAAAAATTTTGGAAAAAAAAAAGCGGAGGGGTGAGAGGGGGAGGGGACTGGGGCGCGCAGTACAGAAAACACAAGTCCTGCCAACAACCCTGCCTCCCTCGTCCCTCTCCACGCTTTCCCACCCACTCCCCAGTTCCAGTCAGAGACTATTACACGTGCGGAGGTAATTCACACACACACACACACACACACACACACACACACAACACACACACACACACACACGCACGCGCGCGCGCGCGCGCGCATGCACGCAGGCACGCACACACGCACGCGCGCACACACACACACACACACACACACACACACACACACACACACACACACACATAAGAGCTTAAACAATAACATCACTTGACTCTTGTCAACGAGGTCTGGTTCCTTTCATAACCCGATCCACCACCACCACCACCACCCATCCACCCACCCACCCCCTTCTGCCCCTTCTCTTTGCCCTCCCCTCCTGCCCCCCACCCCACCCACCACTCTAACTCCTCTTGACACCCCAAACTCTTACGCTTCTTTCATCACCCCAATCTGTCTACGAACTATCTACGGGCTATCTATCTCCTCCTCGGCGTAACTATTGTCTCTGGGAACTCGTTCTCCATTGAGCAGAGGCAAAAAAAAAAAAAAAAAAAAAAAAAAAAGAGCGAGAGAGAGAGAGAATTCGTTCTCCATTGATCAGGGGCTAAACAAAAAGGGAGGTAGATGCAATGGGGAGAGAGACAGACAGACAGAGAGAAAGAGAGACAGAGACAGACAGACAGACAGACACAGACACAGAGAGAGACAGAGAACAGAGAGAGAGGGGGGGGGGGTTGATTTTTGTTTTTCTTTGTGATAGCAAAGAATGAGCGGCTACAGAAGAAACATGACTGTCGTTGTGATAAAAGTATAATGCAGCAAAGGATGACGACCTTCAGAAGAACAAAGAAACAACGGATGACTTGTTTCAGAAGAACAAAGCAGCAACAGATGACTCGCTTCAGAAGAACAAAGTAGCAAAGGATGACTTGCTTCAGAAGAACAAAGCAGCAACAGATGACTTGCTTCAGAAGAACAAAGCAGCAAAGGGTGACTTGCTTCTGAAGAACAAAGCTGAAAAGGACGACTTGCTTCAGAAGAACAAAGTAGCAAAGGATGACTTGCATCAGAAGAACAAAGCAGCAACGGATGACGTGCTTCAGAAGAACAAAGCAGCAAAGGATGACTTGCATCAGAAGAACAAAGCAGCAACGGATGACGTGTTTCAGAAGAACAAAGCAGCAAAGGATCACTTGCTTCAGAAGAACAAAGCAGCAAAGGATGACCTGCTTCGGAAGAACAAAGCAGCAAAGGATGACCTGCTTCGGAAGAACAAAGCAGCAAAGGATCACTTGCTTCAGAAGAACAAAGCAGCAAAGGATGACTTGTTTCAGAAGAACAAAGAAGAAAAGGACGACTTACTTCAGTAGAAAAAGGCAGCAACGGTTTTCTTGCTTCAGAAGACTATAGCAGCAACGGATGACTTATTTCAGAAGAACAAAGTAGCAAAGGATGACTTGCATCAGAAAGAACAAAGCAGCGAAGGATGACTTGCTTCAGAAGAACAAAGCAGCGAGGGATGACTTTGCTTCAGAAGAAAGCAGCAAAGGCTGACTTGCTTCGGAAAAACAAAGCAGCGAAGGCGGACTTGCTTGCTTCGGAAGAACAAAGCAGCAAAGGATGACTGCTTACAGAAGAATAAAAGAGAGAAGGATAGATGGGTACAGAAGAGTAAAGCAAGAAGAGATCAGTGGCTACAGAAGAAATAAAACAACGAAATAGAAGTAACAACAGATGAATATAAGAGAGATAGGTAGGTGGACAGACAGATAGATAGATAGAGATCAAGAAATAGATAGATAGATAAGTAGATAGACAGATAGATAGAGAGATAGATAGAGAGAGAGAGAGATAGATAGATAGACAGACAGATAAACTGGACACAACTACTCCTTTAGGCTTAAATACTTTTTAAGAAAATAGTAAGAAATTTAGAAAGTGAGAGACGTTCAGATTCTGAGGATTTATTCATATAATAGAACGAAGATCCTAATGATGGGGTGTGTGAACACGAAAGTACAATAAGAGAGAGAGAGAGAGAGAGAGAGAGAGAGAGAGAGAGAGAGAGAGAGACAGACAGACAGACAGACAGACAGACAGACAGACAGAGAGAGAGAGAAATCGGTGTTTGTAAACACTGATCTCTCTCTCTCTCTCTCTCTCTCTCTCTCTCTCTCTCTCTCTCTCTCTCTCTCTCTCTCTCTCTCTTTCCACTGGAATGCAAACACAGATTCAAAGGAACGAAGACTACTGTCCATAGAAAAAAAACGGAAGGAACTTGGTAACTCGCATAGAAAAGAAGAGACAGCAGCATCCATATTTAGGCGCACAGAGTGAGTGACGGAGGGAGGGAAGGAGGGAGGGGAAGGAGGAGCGGAAGGGGCGTGGGAGGACCTGAGGAGAAAGAGAAAAGGAAGACATGCAGACAGTGATAAGTATTAGGGAGAAAAGATCATGGGGAGGGGGAGGGGGAATGGGGGGGGGGGGGGGGGGGGGGTGGGGTGGAAGAACGACAGGATGAGAAAGATAGGGTTTAAGTAGTATGCAGAGGGGTGTGTGCAGTGTAGGCAGAGATTGGGGGGAATGGGGGGGGGTTGGTGGGTGGGGGGGAAGAACGACAGGATGAGAAAAGATAGGGTTTAAGTAGTATGCAGAGGGGTGTGCAGTGTAGGCAGAGATTGGGGACGGCGTAGGGAGTGGTGGGGGTGGGGCGCGGCACGAGAGAGACAGACAGACAGACACAGACAGAGACAGAGACAACGACAAAGACAAAGACAAAAATACACAAAGGCAGAGAGAGGCAGGACCAGAGAGACACAGAGACAAGAGAGAGGGAGAGGGGAGAGAGAAAGAGAGAGAGAGAAGAGAGAGAGAGAGAGAGAGAGAGAGAGAGAGGAAAAGGGGGGGGGCGGAGTGCGAGAGAGAGAGAAGAGCTCGCTCTCTCTCTCTCTCTCTCTCTCTCTCTCTCTCTCTCTCTCTCTCTCTCTCTCTCTCTCTCTCTCCTTCTCTCTGGGGTTTTCTGTCTGTCTCTCTGAGAGACAGACAGACAGACAGAGAGACAGAGACAGAGAGAGAGAGAGAGATCGTGTATTTTGGCAGAGGTAAAGACAGCTTCAGTGTGGAAGAGAGAGGGAGAGACTAGGAGTAATGAAGGGAGGCGAATATGCCACGAGAAAATAGATAGCATAGTGATGGTGGTGGAGGGAAGGATGGGAAGGGGGCTGGAGAAGGAGAGCAGGAGACAGTGCCGAGCCGCTTTGCTGGCTGATCTCCAGAATTATGTCTTCCACTGTTCCCGCAGGTGAGAAAAGAGAAAAAAAAAAAAAAAAGGAAAAAGAAAAAAAGACTGGTGAGGAGTGATGGATGAATTTGTCATGCACGAGCTGTTGACAGAAGCAAGTCCGGGTTTACGCTAACCACCAATGCTGCCTGACAGACAAACAGTGGCTCTGCCCGAATACATACATCGGCGACTGGGGCGCGCCACTAAATGTTCAAAAGACACATCGCTCTCGCGCGCCCTCGCTCTCTGTCTGTCTGTCTGTCTGTCTCTCACTGTCTGTGTGTCTGTGTGTCTGTCTGTGTGTGTGTGTGTCTTGTGTGGTGTGTGTGTGTGTGTCCCTCTGTCTGTCTGTCTGTCTCTCTCTGTCTCTCTCTATCTCTGTCTGTCTGTCTGTCTGTCTCTCTCTCTCTCTCTCTCTCTCTCTCTCTCTCTCTCTCTCTCCTCTCTCTCTCTCTCTCCAGATCGAGATCGACGACTCCTTTCAAGAACAGATTGAAATCAAATACTCTTGGATTAAAGGCTGTGAGAAGATGGTTTATTGACGACCAAGAAAATATTATTCATGTGTAAAGAAACGAAAGATGAACATCGTATCATGTTTCCTTGCACTATGTATGATTCAGTTCTGAGTAAATATGATTGTAAACATAATTGTAAACATAATTTTTTTTTACCTCTCTTTTTTCTTAACCTCTTTCGGAAAGGCAAAATTCAGTAAGCGATTTTTCTATTTGGAAAGGAAGAGATCAAAATATCGATGGCAGAATTTATTGCAAAAAGGAAACAACATGAGGGGAAAATTCTCATCTGATCGACACTGATTTGAGTAAACAAGGTGATGGTAAACTTAGGAACGAATAAACAAAAACTGACAATTACACCGTATGGATGAAAATCGTCTCCCAAAGAGACTTCCACGGCGAGCTGCTGGAAGGCAAGCGTTCCCACAGAGGACAAGAGAAGCGCTACAAAGACACACTGAAGGCCTCACTGAAGTGCTGTAGCATCGCCCCTGCCTCCTGGGAACAAGCTGCGCAAGGCAAGATCGCTCAATGTGGCGCATCATGATCAAATCCGGAGTGAAAGAGACTTTGAAACGAAGCGAGTAGAGGCACAGGAGCAAAAACGTCAGTTTTTCGGGGGAAAAAAAAAAACAACAGAGCAAGCACCACCTGTCAGCCTGGTTCACCTCCAAGTCTGCCCTGTCCACACACTGCAACAGACTATTCAATGCGATGGTCGGCCTGATCAGCCATCTTCGGACACTCACACACCACCACCCAGCAACAGCAGTAGTCATGGTCATCTTCGCTCGCGAAGGACAAACAACACTACTGCTACTATGCTGCTGCTGCTGCTGCTGCTGCTGCTGCTGCTGCTGCTGCTGCTGCTGCTACTACTACTACTACTATTTCCACTACCACCACCACCACCACCATCACCACTACCTCCACACCACTATCACCAGCATTACCACTGCTGCTGCTGCTGGTACTTTTTCGTTCTACTGCTTCAGGATTCATACTTCTCTGCTTTTTGCTACTACTACTACTACTACTACTGCTACTACTACTACTACTATTTATTACTACTACTACTACCACTACTACTACTACTACTACTGCTGCTGCTGCTGCTGCTGCTGCTGCTGCTACCATTCCCTTGCTGCTGCTGCTGCTGCTGCTGCTGCTGCTGCTGCTGCTGCTGCTGCTGCTGCTGCTGCTGCTGCTGCTGCTGCTGCTGCTGCTGCTACTTCACCTATTTCTACGGCTGCTGCTGCTTCTATTGCTACTGCTGATGCTGATGCTGCTTCTACTACTGCTACTGCTGCTGCTTCTATTTCTGCCTCAGCTGCTGCAGCTGATCATGATCCTGCTGCTATTGTTGCTAGTGCTATTGCTGCTACTGTTGTTGCTACTACTACTACTACAACGACGACGATGACGACTTCTGCTACTACTGCTGCTGCTGCTACTACTACTACTACTGCTGCTGCTGCTGCTCCTGCTGCTGCTCCTGCTGCTGCTACTGTTGCTGTTGCTGCTACTCTACTACTACTACTACTATTACTACTACTACCAGCACCACTACTACTACAGCGCTGTATTTAACGCAAACGTAAGCGCCGTCTCCTGCACAAATGAAGAGAACACCTTATCGAACGTTATCTTTCCTTCTGCGTTTTGTCAGCAGGATATAACTTAAGACCAAACCGTCATAAGACTGGAACAAACGACAGTACAAAGGAGATGCGTTTCGACCACTAAGCTCTTACACAGCCCCCTCCCACCCCACCCCACCCCCACCCCCCATCCCATTCCTCCTCCCTTCCCCCCCCCCCCTCCCCCTTCGCATCCTTTGCAGTCACTCTCGCTTTCAAATTTTGAGAGTTTTATCAGTTGTCGGCTCCGAGGCCTTTAAAACCTCTTCAATAAATAGCCCTCGCTGAGACGGTAGGCTTGTGCGTGGGAGTTGTAATCATTTTAGACACTGGGAATCATTACGGGTTGAAATCTCTCTCTCTCTCTCTCTCTCTCTCTCTCTCTCTCTCTCTCTCTCTCTCTGAGTATGACTCTCTCTCTCTCTCTCTCTCTCTCTCTCTCTCTCTCTCTCTCTCTCTCTCTCCTCTCTCTCTCTCTCTCTCTCTCTCTCTCGGGGGGGGGAGGGTAAAAGGGTAAGCCACGTAGGCACAGCGGAAATGGCTTGGTGAAGATAATAGATAACTCCGTTTCTGTTTCCTGCACAACGATTTGCAGTGTTGAGCTGGGTCGCCCGTCAGTGTGCGTGTGTGTGTGTGTGTGTGTGTGTGTGTGTGTGTGTGTGTGTGCGTGCGTGTGTGTGTGTGTGTGTGTGTGTGTGTGTGTGTGTGTGTGTGTGTGTGTGTGTGTGTGTGCATGTGCTCTGTGTGTCTATGTGCCTGACTGTCTATGTATGTGTCTGTGTGTCTCTGTGTGTGTCTGTGTGTGTCTGTGTATATCTGTGTGTGCGTGCGGAGAGTGGAGGGGGAAAGGAATGGGGTGCTCCTGTCAAGATATTAGTCATCTCTTTGCGTGAAAGAACGCGAAACTTGATGTAATCTATTATTAGCTAAATAAGTGTGAGTGAGTAGTATGTGAATGAGTCAATGAGTCGTGAGTCAGTGCATGATTATGTGAGTGAGTGAGTGAACGTCTGTCTGTCTGTCTGTCTGTCTGTCTGTCTGTCTTTCTGTCTGTCTCAGTGTGTGCGTATGGTTGTATGTATCTGTACGCGCGTGTCTGTGTAGGTGTTGTTGTTGTTGTTGCTGTTGCTATTGGTGGTGGTAAAGATGGGGATGCTGCTGCTGTTCACTCTCTCTCTCTCTCTCTCTCTCTCTCTCTCTCTCTCTCTCTCTCTCTCTCTCTCTCTCTCTCACACACACACTCTCACACGCAATGTCACAAGAAGACTTTAAGAATAAAAGAGAGAATATACACTGAAAAATGGCACAAAAGAAGTCCGGAATTCAAAAAACAGCATGCTCAGTGACTATTGGGCAAAGATAAAAATAAAAAAAGAAAAGCAATGTGTTTTGCATCCTATCGATTAACATGAGCCGTGTGAACATTTTAAGGATTTGAATCTTCAATTAGATGACAGAAACACAGTGGAGAAGGGGGGTTCGAATCTTACATTATGATCTGTAATTTTCACATGAACCATTTACGGA
>JADBJO010023319.1:25000-26723 GCA_016801955.1 Conus betulinus
TTCTCTATCTCTCTCTTCGGAGCGCGCGCCGTGAACTATTAACAGGGGGGGCGGAAGCTCGCGCGCGAGCGCGCCGCGCGCGCGCGTTCGAGCCGCGCGGCTCGCGCTCTGCGGGTCTAGGACAAGCGGGGAAAAGGGAGGTGCGGGGCTCTCTCTCTCTCTCCTGCGCGCTCTCGCGAGCTCGCTCTCTCTCGGCAGAACGCGGAAAGGCGAGGCGGGCGCGCGCTCTTTTAGAGCGCGATTCGAGAGTTTCTCTCTCTCGGCGGAAGGACCCGTAGGAAAAAGGCTCGGCTCTCTCGCGCCGCGCGAGCGGCTTCAGCGCGCTAGCGAGCGCGCGGGAAGGAATCGCGGAAAAGGAGGGCCGCGTTCGCTTCTGCGCGCGAGCGCGCGCGCGCGCGCGCTCTCGCGGCAGGGGATCGCGAAAAGGCCTGAGAGCGCGAGCTCTGCGGAGCGACTCGAAGCTCTCTCGCTTCGAAGCGCGCGGCAGGGGACCCGGCGAAAAGGCGGGCTCGCGCGCGCGCGCTTTTTCGGCTCGATCGAGCGGCTCTCTCGAGCTAGCTCTCAGGCCAGCTGAAAAGGCGGGCTCGAGAGCTCGAGCTAGGCGCGCGCGAAGAGAGAGCGCAGATGAGCGCGACGCGTGCATGACCAGCGGAAAAGGAGGTGCGGCGCTTCGCGCAGATGGGCGCTCTCTCTCTCTCTCTCTCTCTCTCTCTCTCTCTCTCTCTCTCTTTCATACCATCTGAAGAAATTCGTTTCTCTCTCTGCTATCTCCTATATCTCTCTCTCTCTCCTTATCTCTCTTCTCTCTCTCTCCAATTTGTGCTCCTTCTCCAGTCCAGCTTGTTTTTACAACAAGGCGGACTGTGATGACGCTCCAGGTATTTCAACATACTGTAATTTTAAAAATCTGTTATGTGGGGTAAAAACGTTTTAATGCGGTCTCTCTCTCTATCTCTCTCTCTCTCTATCCTATCTCTATCCTGCGTTCATTCATCCCCGTTCAACTTCCCAGCCGAGCCTTGGCGGGGAAAGAATAAAAGGGCGGGGAGGAGTGATAGTTGCTTTGTGCTCTGTGTCCCCCACCCATTAGACCCTCGCCACGACTTTGAAAACTTAACTGTGATGTTAGACAGGAAGGGGGGGGGGGGAGAGGGGGGGAAAGAGAAAGAAAGTTTCGGGGAAACGACAGGAGGAAGGAAGGAGGGGAGGTGGGATGGGACGGGGGAGCAGTAGGGGCACGGGAGAAAGAAAAGGAGGGCAGGGCAGGGTGGTGTAAAGGGGGGCTGAGAAGGGTGGCAGCGGAAAGAGGGGGGTTAATTTAACGTCAGGGACTGGCTGTCATCGCTGGATGCGTGCCACTTCTTCTTCCTGGCACCCATTTCTACAAAATCGAGGCAGCCTGACTTGGTCAGTTCCCGTCTGTTTCACTAGGGGACAGAGACCAGAGAGGTGTGTGTGTGTGTGTGGTTGTGTGTGTTGTGTGTGTTATGTGTGTGTGTGTGTGTGTTGTGTGTGTGTGTGTGTGGGTGTGTGTGTGTGTGTGTGTGTGTAAATTTAATGTAAAAGGATATTTATAGGCGCTTTGCCTCGCGAGAGCCCCCGAAACGAATATTACAGAAACATTCTAACTCCCGCACCACACACACTACACACACAGTAACAACAAAACCCAACACACAACACACACACACACAAACACACCTACAGAAAACAAACACGCCCA
>JADBJO010023320.1:5000-10000 GCA_016801955.1 Conus betulinus
CACCCGTTAGGGGGCAGATATTTCCCCTTACCCCACACATAAGGAGAAAACCGGACATATAATCAATCCATCCATTAGGAGGCAGACCTTTCCCCCCTTATCCTACTCACAAGGAGAAAACTGGACGCGAAAGCACCCATCCGCTAGGGGACTGGCCTTCCCCTGAGTCTTCTTATAAGAAGAAAACTGGGCGTGTACACACACACACACACACACACACACACACGTCTAATATCACTTAAGGGTGAACAGACGTAAAAACTAAAGAACGAACACACACACACACACACACACACACACACACACACACACACACACACACACACACACACACACTATAGATGTAAGATGACTCTTTAACGCCTGCTACCACGATCATCCACACACACACACACACACACACACACACACACACACACACACACACACACACACACACACACACACACACACACACACACACACATGTCTAATATCACTTAAGGGTGAACAGACGTAAAACTAAAGAACGAACACACACACACACACACACACACAACACACACACACACACACACACACACACCACACACACACACACACACACTATAGTTTTGGTGCTCATCCCGCGATTTGCCTGAAGAAGAATCTGTGGGCACCAGCAGCAACGTTACCGAGGAGATGATGGACTTCGCCCACAACACCTGACTACCAACATGGCATAGCCGGGAACGCTATAGAAGAAGAAGAAGAGAAGAAGGCTCCTTTCAGTAACACTGCAGTCTGTTTTACTCTTCTTTTAGTCGTAATTTTACTAACCATAACTAACAACTACACTCACACACACGCGCACACACACACACACACACACACACACACACACACACCACACACACACACACACACCACACACACAAACGTATTGTTGACAAAACAGGCCTGATGGTAAATTGTTAACATTTGGTGTTTTTCCCAGTGTGTGTGTTGTGTGTGTGTGTGTGTGTGTGTGTGTGTGTGTGTGTGTGTGTGTGTGTGTGCGTGCGTGCGTGCACCTGCGTGCGTGCGTGTGTGTGTGTGTGTGTGTGTGTGTGTGTGTGTGTGTGTGGTGTGTGTGTGTGTGTGTGTGTGTGTGTGTGCTATTTGTAAATATTCCACTCGCCTCAGCAAGGATCAACACACTCCATTATGCCAATTCCATGACCAGAAGTAAAATTTCCTTACACCCGTCTCACGCCCATTTCTGCAAGTTCACGAAGGGCCCAGCGAAGCGTGCTAACGGCAGTTGGCTAGCCCTCACCCTAAGCCCCACCCCTACTATGGTTCCTAGTTTAAAGCATATCCTGAAAAAAGGCAATAAACACAACAGCTATTAACATTGTTTAACATAATAGCTAATCTGTTGTCATCCTCCATGAGCGACATAGCGACATAACACTTAGGCGGGGGGAGGGGGGGGGGGGAGGGTGCAAACCATTTTTTCACCATGGTTTAGAAGAAAATGCAAGAAGGATAACTGTGCTGAAGTCATATACAGTGCAAAAGAGTGTAAGAAAGAACAGGCTCTGTGTGTCTTCTACATATACATTTTATTATGCTTTGGATCCGTCTGCACCATGACACTCAGTGGCGTATTTGAAATTTGAGTATAGTACAGAATAAGAATTCCTTAATTTTGGCAAGAATGACCACTTCATGTTCCAGTATCTCCGATTTTTTAAAAAATCTCCTCCCCCGTATCCATAGAAGCGAACTACATGATAATAACATTTCGCAAAAAAAAAAGGAACTGTATTGTCTTGTGGAAATTTTTAAAATGTAATTCTATGGCGATTACGAACAAATGACCATATTATTTGGTTCCTCCAGTGGAATTTAAAACGCCAGTAGCAGTCTTTCACTCGCTAAGAAGGTCATCCATTCCTAACTCAGTTAGTTATTATGTAGGAAAAAAACAGAACCGAACAAATGAAGGCTTTAATGCAAACATGTTGTTTCTAAACCCTCTGACACGAGATGCATGAATAAACTTTTTTCCAGCCAATTAACGCTTCACATCGAGTGGGTCGAGTGCTAAGCGTTGACTTGATCCAGCGGAATTGGTCCATTGTTGCCGAGCTAATTACAGAACGCCGTCTGCAGCCTGTTCAGCCGTCACTCTGTGCATCAGCTGTGGAGGGACTGGGTATTGATTCGGATGCACAACATGCTGGCATGTAAACGCATGACGATTTGTTTTTATTATTGTTTACTCGGTTAAATAATAGAGGGAAGGTGAACATGTGAGCTGTACAATGGTTAGGGACGCACTATTGACTTTGATGCACAATATGTTTGCAAAATATGGCACATTGAATTGTTTTCACCATGTGATATATATGTTCAATAAAGACAGAGTTGAACATTGAGCTCCGTTATTGTCAACCAACAAGAAATATTGATTCTGAGGCACAACACCAATCCGCTCACTTTTTTTGTAAGTATAAAGTGTCTTTAAAATCGTCATGTTTGTGGACATAGTCGATATGTAGTTTAAGCTGACATGCCTGTACCAAAAATAGCACGTTACTGACAATAATTCTATCAGGTTTATTTGAAAAAGTCCAGCATGGACGGAACTGCGGTAAAACAATCACAGAGCTGTTGGGCAAAATGGAAGCAGACGGAACTAGCATAACCATTCCTCCTTCGATAGTCAAGCCTCAGCTTTGCTACATCAGTGTTCTGGACGACAGTAACGGTTAGGGTTGTGCAACCTTTGAAAAAAAAAAGCTCTAATCCATTTGTGTGTGAATACACCGACTTCATAGGAAAACATGTTGTGGCCGTGTGCAGAAGCAGATGGCGTGGTGGAGGTAACTGAACAATAAAGTTCAAATGGTGAAAAAGCAACGTCACAACAATTGGCCATAAGAGGGATAGTGGTGACACCGTTGAAGTAATTTTGAACGCCTCGGTAAGGCATCGGTCACCTGCTTTTCTTGGTATCTTAGTTTTACCCGCATTTTTCGACCTAATTCCTTTCTTTTAGTCACTGCCGATTGGGCTCTGAACCCCTTCAGAAGATTTTATTGGACCCGCACCTCGACTGTCGACGCTCAGCACCAGCACAGATAGGTTTGAGCAGTCTCAGGGCTAAGTTCCCAGTGTTCCCCTCTGTCACCCTCTGCCTGTCACGTGGGTTCAGGCAAGTGTATGCCTGTAGGGAATGGCATGTAGATTCCGAAATTTGACATTTTCGTGTTGTTTTACATTTTTCTTATCATTTCTTGTCCTAAATTGTCAACATTATTGTTTACAATGAAAACCATTCCATTCAGAACAAACTTAAATGAAAAAAAAGCTATTCCGCCAGAAGAAAGAGACCATATATATATATATATATATATATATATATATAGAGAGAGAGAGAGAGAGAGAGAGAGAGAGAGAGAGAGAGAGAGAGAGAGAGAAGAGAGAGAGAGAGAGAAAAACCGACGCTTAGACCTCTTTGGTATTCTTCAGGCAAGGTAAACAACATTCAGGACAATGAAAACGAATGTGCTATCACTTATTTCCTCAAGCTAGGTGCAAAATGAACGTTGAATCAGGGGAGGTAAGAGAATGCTCGTCCTTCGTTTCCATTGTCCTGAATGTTGTTTTTTTTTGCCTGAAGAAGCCCATAGAGGTCGAAACACGCAGTGCTTTGTCTTGTGATTTGTCTTCTCCCTTTCGTCCAGGGGAAGAGTTTTTTTCTTTTAAGTTTAAGTTTCTTTTCAGTTTCCGCATGCGGTCACCTCACTTTGAAACTCTCTCATTTCAGAACATTTTAGGTATTCTGATCCTGATCGCTTTTTCCTCTCTGTTTCAAAAGAGAAATAGTTACAGGAATGAACAAGGACTTTGAACTGTGCGTAAACCCTGCGTTAGCTATATTGATCTCCACCATTGCTTGATATGTGGGACACATACTGCCATATATGGCTTTTGTTTTTGTTTGGAAGCCTTCCTAATAATCACCACACTACCAGTGACTGTAACTCATCTGAAACACTTCAGTAGATATACCTGCACGCCTCTCTGTATTTTCTCCCCACTAAGTGACGAGTCAGTATGGAAGATGAATTGAGTAGTCATCCTATCTCGATATGTTCGGTTCTGGCTGTCGCTAAAAAGACCTTTCATGGAAGAAAGGATAGCGAACATATGTGTTTTGTCCATCAATTTTGTATGATAATTGATCAAAGCGTTTGCATGGAGATGGGGCATTGTTAGAGATATCCTCTCTCCTCCTCGCTCTCTCTCTCTCTCTCTCCTCTCTCTCTCTCCCCTCCCTTCTCTCTCCCTCCCCTCGTCCTCTCTCTCTCCTCTCTCTCTCTCGCTCTCTCTCTCTCTCTCCTCTCTCGTTGTCTCTCTCTCTCTCTCTCTGTGTGTTGTGTGTGTGTGTGTGTGTGTGTGTGTGTGTGTGTGTGTGTGTGTGTGTGTGTGTGGTGTGTGTTTGTTGTTATTACCTAAATGGTATCTAACCATCAGTTTTCATAATTTTCCAAATCCAGAGTAATGCGTTTTGTCCATAGATCAACAACACAAAGGAGTCTGTTTTAACTATCACAGCAAGCAATGGTCAATATATATCCTTGAGCGATGAATGTGTCATGGTCAAGCCTGGTTCATTTATAATGACCATCACCAGTTGTCAGTTGCCTTGGACAAAAATAGCCTCTCTTTATTCAAAGCTTTGCTGATTTGCATGCTTTCCCAAACAATCCGCAAACGAACGGTAGCTGTGTCTCCTCTGAGACAGAGCGGTAAATAAAGTGCATTCATTACTCTCATGAATGTCGTAGAGTTGTTAATTGCAAATCATCATCACGTATCCCATATTTGCTTTATCTTTATCTGAATGATTGGGCCGTATGGGAATTGTCGATTGAGACTAACAGACCCATGCGCATGCGGTTGGTATGAGTGCCACGATAATGCAGTTTAATTGCGGGAAATAAAGACATCAGATCCCCCCCCCCCCCCCCCCCCCCCCCCCCCCC
>JADBJO010023320.1:20000-25000 GCA_016801955.1 Conus betulinus
TTCCTAAAAAAATGACAGACGATTCATAATTAACTCCTCTGAGACAATTGAGTAAACACGCCTGCACGCTGTTCTCCCATCAACTTTTAATGAGCGCGCTTCGTTGATTACAAATCATCACACTAGTTTCCACAGTTCTCTTACCCGCTCTAAACGACGGGTCAATACGAACGTAGTTGCGAGCGGTAAACCCATCTCATTGTGTTCTGGATGTCACTAAAGAGGCGTTGTATCGTGAGACAAAAAAAAAAAAGACAGGAGGTTTCATAATGTGCAGTGTTGTTGATGGGACAACAATATCTCCCACGAATTGCACGACTGACTGTTTTGTCCAGTATGAGCTTGTTCAACCAACATTGCATGGTTATTGATTGTGGTGTTTGCATGTAAAAGGAGGGTCATCAATCAAATCTCTCTCTCTCTCTCTCTCTCTCTCTCTCTCTCTCTCTCTCTCTCTCTCTCTCTCTCTCTCTGTGCCTCTGCATGCATGGTTATATGTGTGCGCGCATGCGTGCGTATCTGTGCGTGCGTGCGTGCGTGTGCGTGTGTGCGTGTGTGTGTGTGTGTGTGTGTGTGTGTGTGTGTGTGTGTGTGTGTCTGTCTGTCTGTCTGTCTGTATATCATTGGACTCAAAATCAGCGCTTACGGCTCCACATTTTCAATCAAATTCTAGTCGTTCAGGCTTGGTATGTGAAATCTTATTTCTCACTCATCAGTTAATCATGCAGGGTGTCGATATAACTTTGTTATGGGTTCCAGGGCACTCCAGGTTACATGGCAATGATTTAGCTGATTTTTATGCAAAAAAAAGCTGCAAGAAATAAACCTGATGTTTCGAATTGTGATATCCTTCTTTCTTCATCTGAAACTATTCACATTCTCACAAGTTCAATCTGGAACATAAAAACAGAAACAACTTTGAAGATTCAGCTCGGAAGCACAGATGGGATATGACTAAACCAACAAGAAAATGTTGTAATCCCCCAGGGCCTTTCCCAAACCGTAACCTTGTACATAGGTTGTGGGCTAACGGATGGTTAGGCAGATATTCAAAACCGGCACCTGCTTATGCATGTGGTCAGACTCTCGATATCCCTCATTTTTTATTTGACTGTACTAGTACAAGAACTCACTTTCAGCCTCGTTATGATAAGATCAAGTCCTTTAACCTGTCTCTGACTGTATATAGTGTTTTCAGTCCCAGTTATGAGAATGGTTGGAGTCTGACAATGTTGGCTGTTTATCGTATTAAATCTCATACACTTGGAAGATATGTTTAACTCCTCCACCACCCCATACCCCCACCACACTGCCTTCCTCCCCAGCAGATGGTGTTTTTGTTTCAATTCGTGAATGTTTGAAATGTTAAAATTTCATTCTAGGCATATACCATATCAGTATGGTTTGTCGTCTAACTTGCACGTAGAGCAAGGATTTTTCCTCCCCTCCTCCCACTCCCTTCCTCTCTCTTTCCCCTTCCCCAATCCATATACGCCCATAAGCTGTTCGACCCTTACGAGTAATATCTCAGCCTGTTCCATACTCTGATGTTGACGTCCGTGTATGGATGTATATGTGGTCACATAGAACTGATGTTTCTGGATACCAGTATATATGGGCCCTTAGTGTGTGTGTGTGTGTGTGTGTGTGTGTGTGTGTGTGTGTGTGTGTGTGTGTGTGTGTGTGTGTGTGTGTGTGAGCATGCCTAAAAGTAGATCCCAATGGTTATAGTGAAATGAAAATTTAGAGCAAACATTAAATCTGTATGGAAAAGACTCCTAAAAGTTGTGATGTACTTATCGATAACAATGGCTGAACGAACGGTAATGATCAAAACTAATGTAGATGTGCATTTAATAAAAATAAAACGGAGTGCTTTCTGATGCCTGTGTCATCCATATTGCATCCCCAACCAGTTGCCAGGGATCTTGCAACAAAGAGCATACCTGCTTTTATGGGCTTTTTTCTCTAGCTTCCCCCAAAAATTCACCAGACGACTCGTAAACTAACTCCTCTGAAACAGTTCAGTAAACACGCTTGCGCGCTGTACTCTCATAAATGAGGGTGCTTTGTTAAATTAGAAATGATCATACTGCTTCCCACCGTTCTTTTATCCACTCTAAATGACAGGCCAATATTAACGCATTCTGTTCATTCTGGCTATCACTAAAGAGGCGTTTTATCATGGGGAAAAAGGACAGGAGGTTTCATCATGTGCAATGTTGTTGATGGGACAACAATATCTCCCACAAATTGCACCACTGACTGTTTTGTCCAATATGAGCTTGTTCAACCAATATTGCATGGTTATTGATCGTAGTGTTTGCATGAAAAGGGAGGGATATTGATTGAAAGCTCACTCTCTCTCTCTCTCTCTCTCTCTCTGTCTTTCTCTGTCTCTCTGTCTCTGTCTCTTCTGTCTGTCTGTCTCTATCTCTGTCTCTGTCTCTCTCGTCCCTCTGTGTGTGTGTCTGTGTGCGTGCGTGCGTGCTGCGTGCGTGCGTGCGTGCGTGCGTGCGTGTGTGTGTGTGTGTGTGTGTGTGTGTGTGTGTGTGTGTGTGTGTGTGTGTGTGTACGTGCTTTGTATGTGCAGGTGTGTGTGTGCTTTGTGCATGTGTGTGCAGGCGCGCGCGCGTGCGCGCGCGTGTGTGCGTGTGTGTGTGTGTGTGTGTGTGTGTGTGTGTGTGTGTGTGTGTGTGTGCGTAGGGAAAAAAAGAATCAGTTTATTGTATTTTACATGCAAAATCCGAACTGAATCACCAGCAGTGTGTGTACAAAAATTCATAAAACGGATAACACATGATTCAGCTATAACAATTAAAACAAATTCAATGATCGTATGAATTTTCGTATCGTTCTATCAGAAAAAAAATATAGACACTGCAAAGAATTTTACACAAATCAGATTTGTCATGACAAGTACAACACCTCAGTCATATTATTCCTACACATAAGATGATGAATTTACATCAGCTTACTACAGCCTGACGGAAGTTAGCAGGGAGTCGACGAGTGACAGAGGCACCTGTGAAGGACAAGGACGGGAACACGCTCTTCAACCCAGATGCCCAGTTGCACTGCTGAAAAGAACACTTCCAGGAGCTCCTCAACGGCCAGCACCACCAGATCCACCAGATATACCACCCTCCGAGACACCACTAGACATCAACACCAACCCCCCCCTACCAAGGAAGAGATCCGGAAGGCCATCCGACACCTCAACAACAACAAAACAACAGGCCCCGACAATATCCCACCGGAAGCAATCAAGATTGGTAGCGAAGCAACCATCAATATGCTTCATGAACTCTTCCAGAAAGTTTGGGAGACCAAAGAACTACTGAAGCCTGAAGACTGGAAGCACGGCTACCTTATTAAGCTCCCTAAGAAAGGAAACCTGAAAGAAGTGCAAGAACTGGAGAGGCATTACACTGCTCAGCATCCCCGGGAAGGTCTTCAACAGAATCATCCTCGAGCGGCTAAAGGACAACATCGACAAGAGGCTGAGAAAAGAACAGGCTGGATTCCACAGTGAAAGATCATGCACAGACCAGATAGCTGCTCTCCGTATCATCATCGAGTAGTCACTGGAATGGAACTCGCCCCTGTATGTCACCTTCGTCGACTTCGAGAAGGCCTTTGATAGCATCGACAGACCAATCCTCTGGCGTCACAGAGAAGTTCATAAATCTCATCCGAGCAGCATATGTACCATCAACATGCCAAGTGGTACACGGTGGATCCCTGACGAAACCCTTTGACATCTTGAGCGGCGTTCGTCAGGGCTGCCTGCTCTCACCATTCCTGTTCCTGATTGCATTGACTGGATCATGGAGAGAACGATACAAGACCAACAACGAGGCATCCAGTGGGACCCTGACCTCCCAGCTGAAAGATATTGACTTTGCCGATGATGTTACCCTCCTGTCCCACCATCACAGCCACATGCAGGAGAAAACTGCTGCCCTGGACAGTACTGCCACACAGACAGGACTGAAGATCAGTAAGGCAAAAACCAGGGTGATGAGGAACAATGAGGCCAACGAACAACAACATTGCACTAGACGGAGAAAACCTGGAGAACGTCGACAGCTTCACATACCTCCGCAACATTGTCAGCAAGGATGGGGGCACAGACAAAGACATTCAAACAAGAATGGGCAAGGCATCCACAGCTTTCAAGATGCTCCGACCTGTCTGGACCTCACAAACCATCTCTGCAAAAACCAAGATCCGCATCTTCAACACAAATGTGAAGTCTGTGCTGTCTCTATGTCTGTGAGACGTGGCGCACCACCAAGTCATCGACACACTGCCTGCAGACCTTTGTGAACAGATGCTTGAGGTACATCTGTCGCATCAGGTGGCAGGACATGGTCACAAACGAAGACTTGTGGAGAAGAGCTGGACAAGAGCCCATTGAAAATCAAATTAAGCGCAGGAGGTGGGGCTGGCTTGGCCATACCCTCAGAAAACCGGCATCCAGCGTTGTCCACCACGCCTTGCGATGGAACCCACAGGGAAGACGCAAGACAGGCCGACCGCGCACCACCTGGAGAAGATCAATGGAGGCAGAGACAACTCGACTGGGCTATTCCTGGGGCTAGCTGGAAGTCGCCGCCCAGGACAGGCAAGATGGAGAAGGTTCATGGATGACCTATGCTCTACTAGGAGCCAACGGGATTAAGTTAGTAAGTTACTACAGCCACGACAAACCTATTCCAAGTACCACAGCACTGACGAGCGGTTCCACTTGGCATATAAGAGGTAGTATCCTACAGACTTATTTAAATCATAAACGAATATGCTATGGGCACACAGTGATTTCTGAAGCCACATTTGACCCAAACACTTGCCGGGGATCCTGCACACAAACACCATACATGCATTTACGGGAATTTTTGTTCGTTTTCTTTTTTCGCTTCCTAAAAAACTGACAGACGACTCATAACTGACTCCTCTGAGACAGTTGAGTAAACACGCCTGCACGCTGCCCTCCA
>JADBJO010023321.1:0-26722 GCA_016801955.1 Conus betulinus
CCAAAGATATACTGTCAGAAAGTGTGTATAGAGTGAACAGCTTTGTTCCAGCGGCCTCCTTTTAGTTGGTTACTATTAAACTAAAGAGATGCTCTGGACCTGGACATACATCAACATACATGATCCGTCTTCTGGCCGGAATTGGTAGCAACATGCAAACAAAACAAAACAAACAAACAAAAACCAACAGGAAACAAGCTCTAAATGATACTGATTAAAAAAAAAAAAGAAAGTTAATTACTAAACATGAAATTTAAAATGAAATTCATTCTGGCTGAACAACCATGTAACATTATTCACTTTATTGTTCGTTTGGTTTTTGCATGATGTTATATTTTCATGCTTTGCCTGGTTTGTTTAGGTATTTCCTGATGTGTGAGGAGAGGACTTGCAGCTAAAATTGCTGTGTGAATTTAATATGCAAGGTTGTTGCAATATTTGAAATAGCTGTGTGTATTTGACCATTCCATGATCGTGATTAGGAGATCGATTTTCACTACAGAGTTCAAATAAAGCTTCGGAAACTGTTTCTATTTCAGCGAAAACAAAAAACGCTCAGCAGATTTCGTTATGCGATAGACGAGGATGAAATTCATGTGTGCCATGAACATATTGCAAACTTTTCCCAGAGTTTTGTTTTTTTTTTTTCTTTCGCTAACATTTATTTTCTCAACACTTCTGTGCAACAACAGGTAACAAAATCTGTCGCACATCATTTATTCTATGACGACTGTTTAATTAGTCCTAGAAATACTGATAGTGCCATGTTACTGATGGAATTTCAACTTGATACTGGTAGGGTCACGTGCCATGTGAACCAGAAAATGATTGTGGTCATTAAAGAAAATTGTTTTTCAGCAGCAATGGAACAAATGGCACCACGCCCGTCGCCAAGAAAAGAACCTCCAGCTCGTTCAGAGCATAGTAAGTTCAATACGCTGCTGGCTGTGGCGGAGATGGCAAGGCGGGAAGAACAGCAGGAAGCTAAAGGAGGAGCAGAATTGATAGCGGTTGAGAGGAAGGCTGCTGAAGACAAAGGTGCTGCAGTCCCAATGAAAAAAAAGCCAGTTTCAACAACCAGACGTCAAAAAGTAAGCATCTTTTTTGTGTGGAAGGTTATATTTTCATTATGTATTTATGTGTCCAAGTCCTACTTTTTTTTCAAAAACAAAACTCTCTCTCTCTCTCTCTCTCTCTCTCTCTCTCTCTCTCTCTCTCTCTCAACTATAGAGTTATTTGCCACTTGCTAACTTTCTCTCTCCCCTAACCGTCCCATCTCTCGCGCCTCACCATTCCCTTTGTGACGAGAGGTGGATGAGTGGTATGCAGGTCCTGTAGGGGAAGGACTTGGAATAATTTCTAGAAAATTATCTTAACATTTCACCTACACCCTCTCTCTTACTAGTGGTGGAAGGAGCAACTTTCCGGTACTAGTCATCGAAAGAATTTTTATTGATTCCGGGTATTGTTAAAATATTTTAAAGTGGCTCTGGGATAATTTTCCTTAGGGCTGTACTCCTAGAAGTACTTGTAGCTCCGAGAGACAGAACTGGAGAGAGAAATTCAAACATTCAATATTTCATTGAACAACAGAGAACTGACACAAGTTAAGTGCAATTTCATACATCAACTTTACTTGCTTACACATAGGTAAGTATTTACATGTCACTTCAATAGGCAAGGTTTTAGTCCTCATTGAACTACAACAATGAGGATCCCTTCCTCACTCCTACTTTACTTGCTTACACTCCGTGCAGCAGCCGCTTATGTTGGAATACAGTGGCCTGGCAAAATTGATGTAGATTGAAAATAGCTGCCTGGTATTTCTTACCAAACCACAAAAATTGTCACTTACTGTAATAGTGTGTCATCGTGTACTGGTGTAAAATGGAGGACACGTATAAACATCGCATGCATCCTATGTGCTACAATGTGTAGCGTGACCAGGATCCCAATTCTGCGATAAAGAGAACCTGGTCTGTAGGTGAGAATCTGATGGCTGGTTTGACGAGTGCACACATTTACCCTTTTATCTTTCAGAACGGATGTGAGACTCGGCCAGCAAAGTTTTCTCTATGGTAGAGTTTCTGCTATAACAGTTAATCTCCACTTTTGTTTAAAGGCTGAGTTAAGCTTACAAAAGGGTAGGAGACAGCAATACAATGCTACACAGTTTCAATCAAACAACTCTTCCATGTTTCTTATGAATTAAATCACACTGACTTGGGCTACACTTAGTCCAAGTACACATGTAGTGTAGACTTAAAGTCATACACTACAGATCATTCCAACAATCACCAGTATTTACAAAATCAGCTTGCAGTTTTTATCCTAACAGGGATACTGTTTATCTGATCAAAATTTATCATTGAATTATTATCTTAACAGATAGAATTGCATACTGCCAAAAGTTCATCTTCCAGTTGGTCAACAAGGCTTACCTTCGTCCATATTGTTCAGCTAGTCACTTGCTGCGAGAGCCAAGCACTGCAGTGCTTGATAGTTGCACATACAAAAGTCGGCACTTGAAATACCCACTGTCCTGCTGTCCAGGGCAATTAAACCTACCAGTGGACAAGTGACAGTGCTCTGTATCAATGAGGGTGACCTACCATAGTGCAGGCTAATTGTGTTTCCCTTCTCTCTTTTTCACTTTTATAGCTCAACCTCCCGACCCTCAATCCCTCCCTACTACTTCATCCCACCTTTCAAATCCCAACCTGTCGCCCCTATATTTCTCAAAATGGAACCCAGTAGTAGAGTGCTGTCCCACTGCAAAAAGGTATATACTGTACAATATTCAGGCATTGTTTTTTTGATACCATGGAAAAGACAGACCTGTTTGCTTGATTTCTCCCTTTCAGGTGAGCATCATACATGTGCAGAGCATGTCATCATTGAATTTTGTCTGCTGACAGCTCGGTTTATCACTGTAGTTAGTCAAAGAGGGCAAGCAGATATTTGAGGGGATGAGTGGATTTTTTGATCTACTTATCCCCGGGACAACTTAAGAATATCGGGCAAATTCTAGTCCTGAAAGTACTTAAATATTTTTGAATGATGCGCTGAAATCTGCCATGTAGGAAAACTTTCAAGGCTATTTGCTTTGTGGCCAGGTAAAACAGGAAACTACTAGAACCCCTGTTACATTTCGATTCCTGTGATTTAAGAATGTTGGTGTCAAATTAAGATGTATTGTTTTTGTGCAAACTTACATGAATACTGTACTAAAGTACATGGCATGAGTACAATAAAAAAAACTGTTATATGATGTATTTAAATCTAGCATTCAGTCATATCATATGTTTGTTTTAGTTGAACTTGGAGAAAGAAATTATAGCCTCCCTCTCCCTCTCTCTCCACCCCCTCCCCTCCTCTCCTCTCTCTCTCTCTCTCTCTCTCTCTCTCTCTCTCTCTCTCTCCTAGAGTACCAACAAAAAAAAAAAATGGCACGGTTAAAAGAATATGAAAGTGGTTTCTGATGTGTTCAACTTTTTTTTTTAAGATAACGTTTCATGTGTGTTTTGCATTCAGATTAACTTTGAACCTTTATATTTTTTTTTTTTTTTTTTTTTCAGATATCTCTGAAGCACCTGCAAGCTCAGGAGGAGATAGCCATTGATGTGCTACAAAGCTTATCTGATAGAATGCTTCGAGAACTGTTCTCTATTGAATCAACCTTAAATGATTATACACCACATTTTAGCTACATATGTGCATTCTATGCAGATGGCAGTGAATGCACACAAACGTTCAAAGGATTTAGAGATGAAACTAAGGTGTTTGAACCCCTTGAAGCCCACATAAGGGAACACGTCAACGAAGAAGCTAAAAAAGGTAAAATATGGTTTACATCGGTCCATTTTATTATGTTCCATTTTGGCAGGTTTTACAGTTTCTTGGTCAGAGATAAGTCTTGATATGGCAGCCATCTTGTAACCTTTTCCCTATGCCACAAAAGTCTGAAACTGGAGGGAAACATTTGCTGACATTTACACCGTACAGACATTTGATTAAAAGTGAAAATGTTCAGTACAGTATCACATGATCTGAGGCATTTGAAGCCCTGGCAAACGACATTACAAGAAATGTTGCAACCATGGAAGATGTATAGCTTACCCATTCATTCTGTCTCTGAAAGTGGATCCTCACTGGTTCACGACAGTTTTCGGTTTCCAACATACTCCAGCACAGTAATCCATCACAACAGCCCTGAAAAAGAAGGTTGTGCTGTATTCTTCAGATTATGTGAAAATAAGTGTGGATATGTCTCCATGTGTTCTTGAGAGATAATATGAAACAAAAAACAACAGTTTCAGATTCTTCTTTGTGGTCTCATGTCCTATTCTAGACTTTCACAATTTCAATTAGATGTTAAAAGCAGTTACCCAAATATAGTGTGTGTGCTTTGCAGAGTAGTCAATGATGAAGTAAGTATTTGCTGTCCCTTGCAATACTTCATTTGCATCAGTAACTTGTCCAAGGTTAGAAACGAATCAAGGAACTGAAGTGCTATTGCAGCGATTTTGTGTGAGGTGGCATGCTGGTAGGAGTAACCAGTGTAGTAAAGCATGCCTTTTGTCCAACTCCACTGCTGATGACGTCTTTCAGAAACACTGCTGACTATCTGTTTTTGTCCATAAAAAGTTGGTCATTGAACCCCAGACGTACCAAATGTACGCTCAGATGAAAAGTGCAAATGAAGCCACATGTACAAAAAGAAAATGATATCAGGCATGCAATTTGCTTTAATGCCATGGTGGATTTTAACATAAAGCTGCTAGTCCTCCTGAAGATTTCAGGATTTTCCCAGTGACATGTAGGACAAATTTTTTTTCCTCAACTGCAACATTGGAAACTAACAAACAATAAGAGTGGACACATAAATCAATGAGAAATTGTTTACCCCTGAACATGTTGCTATGGTGAGGCTTTGGAGGGGTCTAGGGTATGCATTAATGAGTCCAACTGACCCCAGACTGACAGACGATCAACTTTTTAGGCGTGGTAAAATTCAGACAAAATAGATGGGCTATCATGATCAGAAATGTTCGTTTACCTCAGTATCTGCTAATTTGACGAAAAAAACTTTTCTGTTTTGTAAACAGGGCTGCTGTTTTCAACATCCTCTGTGCAGTACCGAGCGAAACTCGGAGGTAAGAGAACTAAACTTCGACTCGTCATTGTTCCCCTCTCTCTCTCTCTCCTCTCTCTCTCTCTCTCTCTCTCTCTCTCTCTCTCTCTCTCTCTCTCTCTCTCTTATATTACACATATATCATCATCATCATAATGAATACTTACATAGCGCCTCAATCCACACTCGTTTACGCAACGGGCTGCCTACCTGGTTAGTGGTAGTGCCGACTGAAGAGCTGCCAACTGGCGCTTCATTCAGTCGCTTCCCCGTATCATCCAGTCCATATGTAGTTCGATACCGTTCTCTCAATTTCCTTACTTCCTTCATTCTTGCCATTTCTTAGCAGGGTGCATGCTATGTGTAACGTGTCATCCATACCAACGGCCAAGTTGGAGATGGGATTTTACGTGTGCGCAAGATGTTATGCGTGCGTTTGCACATACTTCTTACTTGAAAAAATATTTGTTTGTTGTTGGTGTTTTATTTTTCATTTTCTTTATTTTACTGTCAAATCAGGGCGATTTTTTGCAGATGGAGGCTGTTCTGCAAAGTGATGCTGTTTAGCATAGATGCTGTGCCGGTCAGGTCGTTTGCTAGGAAAGTGTCACTGTGAGGATTTGTTGTCAGAAAGTTTATAAAGAGTGTGTGTGAACTGGGCTACTTTATACTAAGAACTATTCTCTGAACATGATATGTCTCTGATTGATTTACTACAGGCTGTTGCATTGTTTCAGAAAAAAAAGAAAAAGACCATGGCCTCGGCTAAAAAGGAAAACTGTTCATCTCCTAAAAACACCAAAACAGATACGGCCATGACCATGGAAAACCAAACTTCTAGCCAATCCAATGACAAAGCCTCAAAAAAAAGAAAAGTACAAGATGATAAGGGGAACCAAACCTGCTCCATGACTGACAAAGAAAGTGAAACATCTGCCAAGAAAAAGATACGAAGATCTGAATCAAGTGAATCCTCGGAGTCTGGGGTTCCAGTAGAGGTCGAAGTAAAGAAGGAGATCTGTGTTGCGAATATTCCTGATGCACATGATACCTACGCAGCTGAACACCAGAGGCCAGCAACACTTCCAAGCCTGAGCAGTCTCTCTGAATCAATTTTGTAGTGGCAGCTTTGAGGAGCCCGAAACCCATCAGAGGATGAAGAGGCCAAAGTTATTTTGGGTGGCGATCCTTTGGCTACAAAAAGAAGAGATAGTATCAGACACTATTGACTTGGAACTCCATGAAGGTGGGTGTATGTGTACAGATCTGTCTTTAATCCAACCTGTTAATATGTACACAAAACCGATTGATCACTACTTAACACTTTATTTCAAGTCTTAGTCTGCACTACAGAGATCTGTATTAAAATACTTTTTTGACTGGCTAGTCCCAATGACATTCCAGATGCAGTTTGTTCACACACTTTTGGTGTTAACTTGATATTCAAACCCAGTTTACTAAAGTACTTGCTTTTATCGATGTAGTGAGATTTAAAACAAGTATTTGCACAAAGCGCCCAGTTTTCGATCGTTTCTTTAGCGATAGAAGACTGTTCATGGCTAGACATTGTGAAACTGATTTGTTTGAATTTAATTGATTTCTTTGTTCTTTTTTTGTGTGTAAAGTTACCTCTAGTTCTGCTGAATCTTCCTAAATGTAGAATGTTGTCTCATCCCATAACCCTTACCCCCCCCCCCCCCCCCCCTTACATACTTTACACACTCGCACTCGCACTCGCATTTTTTTTTTTTTTTTTTTTAGTTCTGCTGCTTTTTTTCTGTCCCCAACTCATAAAGACTGTCATATATATGTTTAAGTTTACACTCATTGCTTATTATTTCCTATCCAATAAATGCTAGATTTTATAGGTTCATTTGATAAGTTTGTTGATATTGTAAATGTAAATGGCAATACTGCTTCTTTTATTTGTTGATAGTATTGTAAATGAAAATTTGTTGATCATGTTCATTGGTTTGAGAATAGGGCTGTATGTAAAATAAGGATAAATAGGGATGAAAGACAGCGACACACGAGGTGGACATACTGTTTTGTCTATTATTCCAATTTAATTGAACTGCTTTCAGTTTAGTGTCGGTGCTTAGTAAGCAGGTAACGGCTCTTCAAGTTTAATACTCTATTGATTTTCCCATTTCATTTTCGTACTAATTTTGGTTGATGTTTTCAGTTCTGATTTGATGGTCAGTGATTATTTTTAATGTAATCTTAAATTTCCTGACTGTTCAGTACCTTCTTCAGCTATTGTTTGATTTTCTTTGAAGTGTTTTTGGCAGTGTAATACTATCATTAGATAACAATCCATTTTTCTTTGTAATGCTTTCAGATTCAGCTTGCAATAAGGAGGTGAAGGCAAAAGGCTTAAATGTGAGGCGGAAGAAGATGGAAGAGATTCCAGAGGAAAGAAAAAGTAAGCTCGCTTTTTTCCCCCTCCCTAGCTCCCTCTTCCTTTCCACTTTTCTCCATCCATCCCCTTTCTCATAGACTTGCTAGGAAATGTTGGCATCAGTTACTTTTCCACTCGTCACAGTGGTAACATAGATCAGGAAGATATTTTATATCATTGCAGAATCTTTACAAAGCAAAAAAAAAAAGCTAAAAAAGGACAAATAAACGTCCTTTACAACGATCGATGTTTTTAAAAACAACACAAGCTATGCTCTGTTAGATTTCATGCACAATTGAATTTTATGTGTACAAGAAATTCTGATACCTTTCAGAGAAGAAATTCAAAAACTTCCTTTACAATAATTCATATTTTGAAAATACCACAAACTGTACACAATTATGACATTTTATTTTGTATCACACATGCATACACAAACGCAAGAATATATATATATATTCCATGGCCTGTGAAACACATGATCAAGGGGACATCATTTTGGTTTGCCAGATTTTAACTTTTAAAGGACCAGATTACTCGGAGTTTAGGTTAAATGCAGATTTTACTTTAAACATGTATGGTCAGTTTGTGTATTGCTGCAGCTGCTTGTGACAGTTACTGAACAGCTCTACTTGGAAACGGCTGGTCCAGGACTCTTCAGGCCCAGTTGATGGTTACACTCTTGTAGTGCAATTTTTCATCAAAATCAGAATACACCCGAGACACTGAATTGTCTTGGCAGAGAGAAAAATTTCCTTGACAAGCCACCGACATATTATAAGCAACAAATATCATCATCCATTTACAAGACCCAAGAGTTCTGAAGTTTTCCTCCATTACAGTTAGTTCATACTAGGAGTGGATAGGGTTTTGTATGACGAACAAAAACGTGAGAAATCTGTCCACTATGAATGATGAATAATTGAATGTAATTTTGTTTCCAGAAGCTTGCGATGGAGTACATTGCAGAGCTGAAGGCAAAGAAAAAGGGTGAAAACTTCCCACTTGTATGCAAAATTTGCAAGAGTGGGAAGGTTTTCACTGCTAAAGGATCTCTGATCTACCACTACAGGTCCCACGCTGGTAAGTATCTTTTGTGCTGCATAGCGCCTTTGCACGTTATAATACATCAGGATGATAGAATAGAATTGGTGTTTTTATGTTGGTGCAGAATAAAGGTTTTAGGGGAAATCTGCAAGTTGACTTTCTCTAAAAATGCACAATGATTTTTTTAAAGTTCATGCACATACAGCACAGAAATAAACTTTGTACCACTTTCGTATGATACTGATTATGATTGTCATGTTGAAGGAAATACACTTTCTAGCTGGAAGCTTAACAAACATTTTCTTACTTTCTTTAATGCTTGTCTTTAACTTCATGATTGCATTTTGTTACTTCCTGATAATTTCATATTAGAAAGTTGAAAAGCTTGATGGTGTATATTTGTCCTCAGTATTATAAACTACAAGGAATCCCATAGCCCTAGGTGGAATCTCTAGGTGAAAACTGTTGTGAGGAAGACCTTACAGGATTAAAAAAAAAAAAAAAGAAAACCCATTGTTTGTAATTTTGTGTAGATAAACAAGATGACGGATGTTGATGTATGTCATTGTGTCTGCAGGGATCAAGCTGTTCAAGTGTCAGGGTGCGCGAGTCATCATTCACCCGCAAGCACTCACTAAATTACCACCTGTTGATACATGCAGGGGAATTCATCGTAGACTGCAGTTACTGTGGCAGATGGTTTAGACACAGGAGCCACCACAAGGTAATTTCTTGTTTAACGTATTATTCAGACATGAAAGTATTAAGGTTTTTAACCTGAATTAGGCTTTTTAAGGTCTCTTAAGTCATTCTTGATATTTGCATAAATCTGCTGAAAAAAAATGGAGGGCAGAGGAGGGATATGTAATACTAAGACCATCAGGTTTCAAGTTATCACAGCAGTTGATCAGTTTACTCCAGATTGGTTTGTCAAAGCTTCTGCTGGCACCAAATTTCAGTGCAAAAAAATCTGTTGGCTTAAAATGTTTCAAAACACTGACAAGACCCCCAGGTATCAAGAATCGTTGGGGTCCATAATGGTCTGACAATAAAACAAAATGAAACAAAACAGAACACATCTTCAGGGGACTCGACCCCTGAACTGTCAAGGGCACCGGGGGGGGGGGGGGGGGGGGGGGGGGGCAGCAGTTGATGCCAGCTTCTGGACCCTGTGGAGTTTTTCAGGCTTTTTCCATCAGCGCAGGTCTGATGTCAAATTATTTTACTGATGTCAAACAGCCACGCCTATTGATTTTTTTCATTTGCAGATTTTTTTTTTATCCCCACATAGTGATGTTCATAATTATCAAAACTGTCTCTATAGATGGTAACACGTGGGTCCTGTTTTAAAGAGTAACCAGCCCCACCCACCCTTTTCCAAATAAACAACAAAATCTTCCAAGTTCAAAGTCATATTTAAAGAAAACCTAATTTGGATGTGCTTTGCTGTCCGTGTCTGTGTATGTATTGTTGATATTTATAACTGATCACTGTGGTCGCCCATTTGTTTTCAAAGTCTGGAATCCATCCATAGCGTTACTGTCCATACCCAAATTCCTCTTTGTACATTGCTTATATTTATAACTGAACAATGTGGTCAGCCATTAGTTTTCAAAGTCTGGAATCCATCCATAGCATTACTCCCCATCCCCCAATTCCTCTTTATACATTGTTGATATTTATAACTGACCACTGTGGTCACCCACCTGCTTCCCAAAGAGTAGAATTCATCCTCAACATTGACGCTCGGTCCTGGGTATATCACACGCTGCTGTTGAAGTTTTGAAAAGATTGCATACATAGACGAACTATCTTCTCTGCTGTCTGCGCCATTGTTACTGGTTCAGTGGAATTGACCACAGGCGTGGTGGTAAATGCACAATGGCTGCCACTCTGTCACACTCAAGACGAGCCAAGAAAAAAATTGACGGCTCCAGTCCAAGCACTTTGCAGATGACAGTCACTTTTGTTGTGGCTGATTCCACCGAATGCTGGGTCTTCATACTCAGAATCACCTATGTGGGAACCGATAAATGTAGGATCACCTTATACAGACAGATTGGAAGTTATCTAGTTGTGGCAGATTGGTACTAAAAGATCAATACGTGGGGCGTGGTAGAGAATTCAATTCATGTGATTATGACAACATAACTTATTATTCAGGTGACGGTGTTCGATGTGTGGAGAGTGGTGGTACCATTAAAGTAGTGATACAGTTTTCAATGTACTGATTACCCCCAAAGATTGCTGTCGAGCGGCCAACTTGTATAAGGAACATCTGTGCACTGCAGTGTGTTTTAGTGCAAACATGTTTTTGTTTGTTTTTTTAATTGGAGAAGAATTTTTTTTTCAGAAAAGAGATTTACATACCACTGTGTATTTTCATCCCATATGCCATTAATTATCAAGTTTACTGGATGTGAAACTTGCATAGCAGAGTAAGTTGCAAATAGAATATTGTGAAGAAAACAGTTACATTTCTTATATTTTGATTGCAGGAGCATTTGAGACAACATACTGGGGAGACGCCATATGAATGTCTAGAGTGCTCACCATGTATGAAGTATACAACGAGGAATACGTATAAAAGGCACCTTAGAACCCATCACGGCAAGATTCTGTGCAAATTCGGGACAATTATGATGAGTGAAGAGGAATTTGCAAAGGTGAGAACCAAGAAATCCAAGAAGTCTGCATCATCTGATGCATCACACCATCGACAGAAGTCACCACCTTCAACAGCAGAATCTTCCCCAAACAGAGAGGAACCTCCACAGCTGCCTTCTACATCTTCCACACCACTGCCGTCAGTGCCAGTACCTCCTGTAGGAACCAGTCTCTCTGGACTGAGTCCTATGACAACACAGCCATCATTAGGAATCCTGCCTCCCAGGGGGGCTATACAGGCGGCAGCAGCAGCACCGGTAGCAGTTTTGGGGGTACCAAACATCGTGCGCCATGCCTCTGTGCACCCTACATACAGTTCTCCTCTTTCGGCGCCCATCACCCTGATGCCACAGGCCTCCTTTAGCATGGGACAGCCCGTCATTGCTGTGTGCCAGCCTTTTGTCACTGTGAGTACAGACTCTCAGGGACAAACCTTCTACACATTACTGGGTTCGCACCCATAGTGCCGAAGGAAAGTGCTGCCCCCATGTACTCCTCGCACTCGGTGCAGGGTCAGACAGGTGGTGCTAGAGAAATGGATATGGCTGACAACAAACCAGTGCGTTATGTCACCCACAATGAGGCTTCCACACAGTTCTCAGTGTCATTCCATTTTACGCTGCTCTTCCCCATCATTTCTAGCCCCACCTGACTCCCCATCCTACCACAACCTTCCTCCTCCATCCGCACCTGGTCTGTCATTATCTGTCCGTCTGTGTAAGCTGCCATTTTGATTTTGTATATTTCTTGTTTTTTTCTTGGGTTTTTTTCTTTGGTGTTTTTGTTTTGTTTTTTCGAGAATGACCTTTTTTCCTATAACTCTTCAATAATCCTGAAAGAGCCCCCTGATCGACGGGGATATGATGACAGAAATTTATTATTGTTATGTTTTGTTAGTCTGTTGTGCTTTTTTTCTTTATTACTGACCAATAAGAGTCACTGAGCTCGGTCTTGCATTTGGTGCCTAGTTTTTTTTTCTGACCTTTATCAAGACAGGGTGTAAAAGGTTACCAAATTCCATCTTGTGAAGCATACCTCGGTTTCGTGGGTTGATCCAGGTGAGGATGTGAGCGTTGCTGACTTTAAGCTAGAGTAGGATGCTATGCGTTAGGTTTGATCCAGGGGAGAGTGAAGAGTGTTCCTAAGGTTGATCTGATGTGGGATACAACATTTTGATAGGTTTGACTCGGATGAGAAAGTGTAGTTTTGCAATTTGATTGTGTGTTGCATTTAAATTTTACCTGGTTGTTCAAGAGCAGGGTGTGAAGTTTTTACTGGGTTTGATCCAGAGAAATCTGGTCTAGAATCCAGGATTTCACTATGTTTGCTTTGGGTAAGGGTTGAAGTGTTGCCAGCTTTGATCTGGTTTGACATTTTACTTGTCTTATGCAGGATAGGATGTAAACTATTGCTGAGATTGATTTGATGCAGGGGGTGAAGTCACTATATGCTTGATCCAGGGCAGAGTGGAAAGAGTCCATTTTGGCGTAGAATGTAAAGTTTTGACGGAGGTAGGGTGTTAGGAGCTGGTGAACTTCAGCCTCCAACATTTCAGATGTGTAAAATCATCTTTCAGCTGTTTGAAAACATTTTCAATTAAAATTACTTGTTGTAGGTGGAAATTAAAGTTTCCTTTCCAACTATTTTTTTCTGGTAGAATGATATTGTAAGTTCCAGGAAATGCCAGTTTAGAGCTAACAAATCGGAAAGAGATGTCCGGCGATAAGGGTGCTGCCCTTTGACCCTGTCAGTAGGCCCTCTGTTGCTACCGTGGGCCCTCAAACACTAAATGGTTCTTCTGTTTTGTTCCTGCCTGTGTTCATGCTGGAAATTAATCTGTTGGATAAGTTTAACTAGGTTTGATGGTAAGAATTGCTGAGTTTGGGTAGGGTGTAAGAGTAAAGCTTTATATTGTTTGATCAGGGCAAAGTGTAATTGCTTATTTTGGCCTGGTTTAAGATGTAAAGCTTTTTTTTTAGGTTTTATCCATGGTAGGGTGTAAAATAAGGCCAAATTAGTGTTTTAGTTAGTGTAGGATGTAAAGCTTGAATGGGTTTGATCCAGGGAAGGGTGTAAAGTTTTGCCAAGCATAGTGGAATGAAAAGCTTTTTATTTGCTTTGATCAGCGATTGCAGAATCTGACCTGGTACTAAGCTTGTATTGATGTTTTTAGGTCTGATCTGGTGAAGATGATGAAAGTGTGATTGGAACTCATCTGGCAAGGTGCTTAAGATGTTTTAATTTTGGATCTGAAGAAAGTGTGAAGTGTCCCTGGTTGATGTGTCAAAACTGTAAATAGGGAAATTGATTGTGGCTATGACAGCTCCTAAATCCTTCTTTCTTAATCATCCCCCCCCCCCCTTTTGGTTCATTACCACTCGCATGCCATATGTGCAATGTTTGTTTCAGATCTTTGTTTCATACAGAGCCATTGTAATGAAACTTTGCCTTATGAAGCTTTATTGTTATTAGGCTTCATTTTGCAGTTCATAGTCGCTCGCTGAATGACTGAGTAGTGCATTTGTAACCATAATGAATGCATTGTTAAGAATTTTTTATTCAGATTTATTCAGGGGATAGCAAATGCCTTTATGTTTCCTTTACATGTTATGGTAGAGTTTGAAGTACATGAGACATGACACACGTCTTTCTGTTCACCATATGGTTTGAGTTTGGAAATTTCTAATGGATCTGGTCAGTAAGGAACAGCTGTTAGTCTGAGCTTCTTTTTAAAGAAACCAAAGAAAGGAGGGGGAGGGGGGGGGGGGCGAGGATAGTTGTCTTGTCGTTGCACTTATTCGTTGTTTGTGTGACTTTTGCTTCCTCTTTAAGGCAACAGGTGGCATGAAAATTGTTTTCCATAAACTGCGAATAATGTGTATTGAAGGAAGAGAAGAGGGAAGGGACTTCGTTGTTGAACCACTCCAAATGTAGAAAGACTTTGCAGTGACAAAAGTTGACGTTTGAAATCTGTGCTCCCCCAACTTTTGTTGTCAGGCAGCAGCATCATTTTGTAATGTGCTTTTACACAGTTTTTTAACAAATAAACAATGAAATTAACTGAAGCGTTTGTCTGGACCCACAATCTCTCTCTCTCTCTCTCTCTCTCTCTCTCTCTCTCTCTCTCTCTCTCTCTCTCTCTCTCTCTCTCTCTCTCTCACTCACACACACACACACACACACACACACACACACACACACACACACACACACACACACACACACACACACACACACACATACGAACACGGACGCAAACACATAGGCATGCTCGCACACACATACACATACTCGCTTACATCTCATCAAAAAATCAAACAAGTCACTTCTCGATGTTATGATTGTGAACCAATCACTTGCCATGTTTGTATTCCAGTTGGACTTATACACGCTTTCTTGTTCTTCAGTGACTTGGGGGAAAAAAATAGGTTTTTCACTTTACAAACGTTTAGTCTATGATCTCATTCACTCAAAGACCACAAGTTAAATCAAACTAAACAAAGCAGTGAAGTTTGGTTGTGGGTTTCTTTTGATGGTAGTTCATATTTTTTATGAGCTTCGTCTGTATGCTCATGGCAGCATTAGTTCCACAACAAACGTTCAGAATTCCCATATTTACTCTCAGGTTTGTCCTACAGCACCGATATTCCACAGTGAGCAATCGGTATTAAGTTAATAGAAGACAACACACAAGAGGAGACCTAACGCTGCCACTGAGTTGCATCAGTTGTGTTCAGTGGTGCCTGTTCTGAAATCCCAAGATCAATGATTGCTTGTTTACAGAGTCTGCATGAGTGACCATTATACCCCTCCAAAAAAATGCCAATATGGCCATCCAACGCTGGGACCTCATAATTGCCTGTTAAAACCATTTCGACAAGAGCTTATTACAGGCATGATCAGAGAGAGGAAAGTCCAAATTGTCATGAAATGTGAGATGTTTGTATGATGATCAATGAGGAGGAGGATGTTATGGAGCTCCATTCTGCTGACAGACTACATGACAGGACTGTCTGTCTTCTTTCATAATATATCATGGCATTAGCCAGACCAGACAGACAGTGTTGGTCAGGAACTAGGTGTTGTAACAGAGACACATCCATGAAGTGGATGAAACTACCAGACAGTGTGGTTCCAGACTTCCCGTTTGAACATGTTGCACACTCGGCTCTGGGTAGGAGCTGGCAAGGGGCCAACCACAAATCAATTCCTTTAATCATTCCAGTCAGTGTCGTCCCAGGCCACCTGTCTGATGCTAACACTGTGCCACCTGACTGTAAGCATCTGACAGCGGGTGGTCAGAAGTTAATGTGTGTGCGTGCGTGCGTGCGTGCGTGTGTGTGTGTGTGTGTGTGTGTGTGTGTAATTTCTCCGGCTGTTGTGTGTACAAGTGTCAGGTTCAGGATATATAGGCAAACTTAAAACACCCTTCTGCAGGGTGTTGGCATGTGTTAACAGATTAGGTGTCGTACGTAGCATTCGTTTGGAGTGATGGGCGTGCGATTATCTGATCATGGGAGCAAGAGTTAACCTACTTGTTTGTTATTTTAATTTCAGAAGCAAAAAGTTGAAAAAAAGGCTTGTTAACTCTCAGTCAGACGAACTTGTAATTTTTCCAGACTCCTCTTGTCTCCTCTGAAGGATTGATACTTGATGTGTGTTGTGACCCCACGGCTCCTTAGTATACCTTATCAGAATACAGTAACGCCAGCAATGGAAGTTTAAGCTAGAAAAAAGTCGTCTATTCACTTAAGGCGTAACTTCATTGATTTCTTTACGTTGTTGCTGTTGTGTTGTTGTTGTTGTTGTCGTCGTCGTCGTTTGTTAGTTAGTTAGTTAGTTTTGTTTTGCACGTGTTATTTCTGTGAATGGAACTGGACTTGTAATCTCGAAATTTGATTCTGTATTTTGTTTGCACTCCAATAGGAACTTGCCCATCATTTCTGTCTAACCTGATTTGGCCTTTTGGTTGGCCAGACTATAAACAGCATGACATGATTTCTTTACCGATTGATTTGTTCATTCACTTGTCCCGTTTTTCTTTTATATTACTCATAAGAGTGATCTTCTACAGGATGGTCAGCTTGTCAAGTTATTTGTGTCAAAATGGAGTGACTGATGGCGGAGAACGAAGCAAACTTTAGAAAGAGAGGGGGTTAGTTACCGCCAAGGACATTGACAAAGCACAGGACAAGACACGATACATTTCGACCTCTTGGGTCTTCTTCAGGCAGGCAAAAAACAGATCACATTTAGCATTTAGGACAGTACAAACAAAGACCGAAGAGAGAATTATCTGGGGGCCATGTGGTAGGAAGAATAGCCGCCAGACAGAAACGACAGAGGGGATTATGGGAGAGGAAAAGTAGGGGGGAGAAGGGATGCGTGGAGGGAGGGGAGGAGTGAGACGATGGGGTTGTGTAGCTAGTTTAGTGGGGTGGTGTGATTATGTGACGGTTGTGGTTAAGATGGATTGATAGTAATGCTAAGCAGGAGCTGGGGGGGGGGGGGGGTGATTTTGATATATATATATATATATATATATATATATAAGTACAAAAAAAATTAAAGCAGGCACACCAGCCACACACTCTTCATGTTTTTTTTTTTTTTTATAGCTTTCGCACGCGCACACTCTCTCTCTCTCTCTCTCTCTCTCTCTCTCTCTCTCTCTCTCTCTCTCTCTCTCTCTGAGAGTGTTGCTCAAATTTCCTGACCAACACTGCAGTTGTCTGTATATAGTTGAAGCCCGGCTGACGCCAGGATCTGTTATGAAATAAGTGTAGAGTACAATCCCGTCATGCAGTCACAGATCGGACTGGAAATCCGGAGCAACATATCCATCATACTCATTCTCGTCGATCATCATAAAAAGTCTCAAATTCTGTGGCCCTTCATGTCCTACTGTAACGGCCTCAGTTTTGGTGTCCTCTCTACGTTTGTGGCCCTGGTTTGATTTCGTCGGGGGCACCTGTATCGTCTAGTCTAGGGGGGGGGGGGGGGGGGGGGACTGATGTCATTGGACTGATGTGGTGCCATCCAGAAAGAGAGCTCACTCTCGCCGGCTCTGCGACTAAGCAATTACTGTCGACAGTAGGGGGCTTAGTAGGTGGTGTCCTACGTATGTTGGATCAGAACAAGCACTACTGAACACCACGGAAGTGACTCGGCAGCATTGTAGTGTCTACTCCGGTGGGTTGCCTCCTGACAATTTGACATTGACTGACTGCTCCCTGTGGATTGCCGCCGCCGGGGCTGGGGCGGGCCAGACTGGGCTGTGGTTGTGGACGGGATGTTGAAATGAGCGGCGTGGGTGCACTGCCACTGAGGTGGTACAGAAAGTAAAACAGTATTAAACAAAACAAAAAAAAAAGTTATTCCTCCATGCAGTAATATGTATATTTGATTCAGTCGACTTACAATCCCTTCCCTTCCCTTCCTCATCCCTCCTCACTCTTTCTTCCCCCCCCCCTTTGCTTTGCTTATCCAATGTTGAATGGGCTAGAAGCCTATAACACACTAAATTCTTTGGAACGAACGAAATTTTATTTTACCAGGGTAATGAGATAAGCAATACAAATGCTTTTTTTTTTCCACCCAGCCCTGGGCAAAAGGAAAGAAAACAATTTAAAGATCAAAATAATGCATTTAAAGATCAAATTAATGTAAATACATATATAAGAAGAAACAAAGTATAACAAGATCTTGTACAGTTCAATACAATTAGCTATTGTCCATATCATTGACAAACGAACGCAATATAGAAAAACGCATGAATATAGCGATAAAGGGGAAGGAAACGGGGAAGGAAAAGGCCAAGGGGTGGGTTTGGGATAAAATGAGAGAGAGAGAGAGAGAGAGAGAGAGAGAGAGAGAGAGAGAGAGAGAGAGAGAGAGAGAGAGAGAAGGAAGGAAAAGGGGAGGGGTTTGGGGTAAATGGAAATGGAACGAACGAACGAACGAACGAAGATTTTATTGAGGTTAAAAATGGATAAGCAACAATAATGGCTTTTTAACACCATGCCCTCACTCAAAAAAAAAAAATTGCGAATATATTTACGCACACACACACACACACACACACACACACATATATATACATATTTACACATACATATATATACATATACATACAGTTCATACACATGCACATGTGCATAAACATACATACATATAAATATGTACAAAGCATACTTGCACACAATATATGTATGCAGGTGAGAGCATGAATGTTGATGTGCAGGCCCCTGGCCCATATTATAGGCAGATACCTACACAACACTTCCACACACACACACACATATTTAAAAAGTCACGAGGAGAAAGGGCACACACCATAGAAGCATTCTTTAACCTTATGAGTTATAGACAGACAATAGAAGGTAGACAGGCAACAGTTAGCCAAGACAGACAGATATAGAAGGAGAGAGAGGGGGGGGGGAGGAGGGGAGAGAGAGAGAGAGAGAGAGAGAGAGAGAGAGAGAGAGAGAGAGAGAGAGAGAGAGAGAGAGAGAGACTGACAGGCAGATATACGGACAGACAGACAGAGACAAACAGGCAGAGAATACAAGCAGGCAGCAGAATAAAGACATAGAAGATGAGCAAAAAACGTTTGAGGAAATTGGATACAAAATTACGACCCAAAAATGCCACAAAGGTTAACTATAGCTTAGCATTAGATATTTATGATATGTGTTTTAAACGTAGATAAGCTATTTTTATTTCTTATGTCACAAGGAATTGCATTCCAAAGTTTACCACCCGAATATGCTAAGGAAGACATGAATAGATCAATTCTGGCTGGGGGGAATTGATATCAGATGTTTATTACGAAAGGTGTTTATAAGGAATTTGGTACGTATATAAAAAGGTGCAAGATTGTTCATTATTTTGTACATGAACACACCCTTATTGAAACGACATTTCTGACTGAATGGGAGAATCTCAAGTTCTTTATAGTCTGCAACTTGAAGAGATGATTTAAGGAGTATGATTTTTAGTTAACGTCTATACAAACGCTCCAGTGATTTCAAGCAATTGTGACTGGCCATGTCCCAGCAAGTTGAAGTATAGTCAATAACAGATTGTATACAGGCATGGAAAAATAACTTCCGAGAATGTTGGTCAAGGAAATGCTTAATTCTGTTAAATTGAAATATCTTTCTTGAGATCTTCCGAGATAAGGCAGAAACATGATTAGACCAAGATAGATTGTTATCGATAGTGAGACCAAGTAACTTAGAGAGAGAGAGAGAGAGGGGGTGTGTGTGTGTGCGAGTGTGTATGTGTGTTCATGCGCGCGCGCGCGCGCGTGTGTGTGTGTGTGTGTGTGTGTAATTTCTTCTCTCTATCTCTCTCACTGTCTATCTGTCTCTCACTCTCTGTCGGCATGGAAGAAGTTAACATTTTTGGCATTCCTTCATCATCGAGTATGACGGCAGCAGGGTCTCTCGCTCTTTTGCGTGGTCGTGTGATGTGACAGATAAGCTGCACCTGTCCCCTCCCCGTCCTGCCGCCTCGTGTGTGTCGCGCATCTTCAAACGGTATCGCCGCTGTTCTGATGCCGTCCTTCAGCGTGACGGCAGCAGGGGACTCTCACTCTAACCCTGCGCGCAGTCGTTTGATGTAAGAGATAAGCTGCACCTGTCCTGTCCCCAACCTGTGCAGTTGTCTGTGTCGGGTACCTTCAGAAGGTATCGCCGCTGTTCTGACGCCGGTCGTTACGTCGTCCATTCTCTCCCTGTTCTGTGGACCTGTAGGTATTGGGTACCTTCAGAAGGTATCGCCGCTGTTCTTAGGCCTGTCGTTACGTCGTCCATTCTCTCCCTGTCCTGTGGACCTCTCTGTGTCGGGTACCTTCAAAAACAATTATCATTATCACTGTCCTATTGCCGTCCTGCACGTGGTCTGTCCTCTCCCAGCCATAGGGCCTGTAGCTGTCAGATACCTTCAAAATGCATCGCCACTAGTCTCACGTCATTCTGCACGTGTTTTCGTATGTGTGGACTCAGACATGTTACACGTTATTTTTTGGTCTTTCCAAGTGAGTGAGAGAGAGAGTGACAGAGTGACAGAGAGAGAGAGAGAGAGAGAGAGAGAGAGAGAGAGAGAGAGAGAGACAGACAGACAGACAGACAGAGAGAGACAGAGAGACTGAGAGAGAGAGACAGGCAGACAGACAGACGGACAGGGAGCGCGAGAACGGAACGCCCCAAACACATATTACAATAGTACAATAGAACAAATGTCCTAAAGATACAATGGACATCATCACACACACACACACACGCGCGCGTGCGCGCGCGCCCGAGCGCGCACACGCACGCACGCATTCACACACACGCACGCAAACACGCTCACACACACACACACACACACACACACACACACACACACACACACACACACACACACACACACTGACACACGCACACTGAGGGTCCAGGATCAACACCCTGGTTAGGGGATCTTGCGGGCTGAAGTTCGCGTACAATTTCTAGGTGAACTGGTGACCTGTCAATCTCCTGTCCTGTATAACGCGGTGTTTTTTCATTAGACATGCACTGGTCAATCTCCTGTTCTGAACAACGCGGTGTTCATTCACTAGACATACACTAGTAAACCTCCTGTCCTGTATAACACGGTGTTTATTCACCGGACATGCACTGGTGAATCCCCTGTCCTATATAACAGGTGTTTATTCACTGGACATGCATTAGTAAATCCCTCCCTGTTTTAAGGAAAAGGAAGGGTGGGTAGGGGGCTCTGGGCACCCGAAACTCTTCCTTCTCCTCTGGCCACCTCTCCCTCTCTCTCTCTCTCTCTCTCTGTCTCTCCTCTGCTCTCTGTCCAGTCCTCCTCCCCCCCCTACCTTCTCTCTGTCCTCTCCTCTTCACCCAGCCCCACCCCTTCCATGCGCCTGCTGACAGTACACATCAAGTCACAGACACAGATGTGATGGCCTTCACGTCAATATTGTCCATTCCCTCTGAAACACATGGGTCAGCACGCAACATTGGATTCTCTGTGATCGTTGAATGTTGTTAGTTGGTGGTGGTGCTGTTTATTTCCTCCGTCAGAGCGCCAGTCAGTGACATCCAGACAAAGGGGGCCGCTGATCTACACCTTTGTCCCATCCTTTCTGCAACCGCTGCCATCACAGGCATTGTCAGGTACAAGTTCAGCAGTTTGTCCAGCCAGGCAAGATGTTCAGACTGGCACTGGAAAAGCCAGGGTTGGAGGAATGGAAGGGAGGGCGATTAGGGCAAAAGTGTAATTTGGTCACCCCTGATTTTTTCGAAGTGGGTGAGGCTGGGGAAGAGGTGGGGGGAGGGGGCTACAGAATCCTACCTCCTGTTCTTAAATTGTATGTGTGAGTGTGTGTGTGTGGGGGGGGGGGGGGGGGGGGGACTGGGGGGGGGAGTGAACATGAACATGAACCTCGGAAGGAGTATTACCTTGGATCATAGATCTGAGATTAATGCAGACGTGACAAAACGAGGCCTGGACCCAAAGTAAGATTGGGTCAGTGTGAGAGGAGAGGGTGGGGGTGGGGGCGGTGAATGTGCTAAGCTATAACACCTGTCATGGACTAGCCACAAGAGAACAAGATACACACGGGTAGGGTCTCTGTCTGTCTGTCTGTCTGTCTGTCTGTCTGCCTGTCTCTCTCTCTCTCTCTCTCTCTCTGTCTCTGTCTCTCTCTCTCTCACACACTTACACACACACACACGCGCGCGCAAACACACACACACGCACACACATACACACACACATGATCGATCGATCGAACTATCTATTCATCTGTCTGTCTGTCTATCTATCTATCTATCTATCTATCTATCTATATCTATCTCTCTATCTATCTATCTATCTGTCTGTCTGTCTGTCTGTCTGTCTGTCTGTCTGTCTGTCTACCTACCTAGGTACCTGCCTACCTACCTAGCGATATACTGACTTACCTCCTTCCTCCCTACTTATCTATCAATTCATCCATCTATCTATGGATCTGTCTGTCTTCCTGTATATCTAGCTAGCTAGCTAGCTAGCTAGCTGTCTTTCTATCTATTCATCATTTTATCTCTGTATGTATCTACCTATCTCTCTATTCGTCTATCTATCCATCTATCGATCTATCTATCTATTTATCTATCTATCTATCTATCTATCTATCTATCTAAGGTTCCGTTTGTCATCCAGAGAAAAAGCAGAGAGAGAAAGAGAGATGTGGTAAAGTGGGAATGGTATTTAACTTTGCAGAGATTGGTCGAAACGATGGAGACTATGTTACAGACAATGAAATATCTTTTTTTCCTACCGGGAACAGGGTGGCAGGGGGGTGGACTGGGCGTGGACTGAGGAGGAAAGTGGAGGGGGAGCAGAAAGAGGTGGGTGAACAAAGTCTAAGCGTGCAGATTTTGGATTGCCTCCCCTACAAGGTCATCTAGCACCTTGACCTTTTGGACTGGAGACGGAAAAGGAGCAAAGGACGATGGTGGTGGGGGAAAGGGTGAGGATGGGATGGGAGGGTGGGAGGGAGTGTCAATCAGTTTTTCTTTTGACTTGTTGCATCGTTTTTGGATTTCCATAATAATCCGTCATCTTCTTTATTCTTTTCTGTTTTTTCTTTTGAAAATGTTTTCAGTATCGCAGCTATAGCACTGTGTATGTGTTAGGTTTGGGTACATATCTCATGTGTACATGCATTAGTGTACACCTCCTCCTGTGTGTGTGTGTGTGTGTGTGTGTGTGTGTGTGTGTGTGTGTGTGTGTGTGTGTGTGTGTGTGTGTGTGTGTGTGTGTGTGAGAGAGAGAGAGAGAGAGAGAGAGAGAGAGAGAGAGAGAGAGAGACCATGCTTGTGTCTATGCACAGGTGATAGAAAGAGACAGACAGACAGACAGACAGACAGACAGACAGACAAACAGACAGAGACAGAGGTACTGACAGAGACAGAGAGACGTACAAATCCAGCTACATTTTCCATTCACCTCGTCAACATAAAACAAAAACCAGAATCCCACAGAACAACTCCCTTTATTTTTTTTTTTTTTTTCATTTTCAAAAACCGCTCCAAAATTTACAAAGCTGCCTTCAGAATAGCATGATTTTTGTATCAACAAATTCAGATAATAATTTCCTCTCGCAGACAGGCATAGAGATATGCGCATAGGCATGAGGGTGCTCTCGTATGTAGTACTACACACACACACACACACACACACACACACACACACACACACACACACACACACACACACACACACACACACACACACACACACACACACACACACACACACACACACACACACACACACACACACACACACTCACACACACACACTTTTTCCCTACCCGCTCTGACACCGTAACTAAGCTGATGCCATGCACACAGAAACATCATCAATCCTCGGCATGCTTACACCCCATGCCAGAATTTCAAAGCTTTCAAGCCACACTAGTTTCCATGGAACCAACAGACATAGTATGATTCCCTGAAGATGAGGGTGATGGGCATCTGCAGAATTCTGGTCCATACACTACAGCATGGTAGTACACCGGCGATGCTGCTGCTGTTGGTGCTGCTGCCTTCATGGCTCAGGAGGTTGGACTCCTATCGAAAGAGTCATCCTGGGTCTTGGACCTGAGGCAATGATGGTGACGGGAAGGAGTGTGTGTGTGTGTGTGTGTGTGTGTGTGTGTGTGTGTGTGTGTGTGTGTGTGTGTGTGTGTGCAGCTGAAACAACCACTGCTGCTGAGCATTTTTTTTTTCTGTACGTCTGTGAAAAGAACAAACCATTTGAGTAGTTCATCTTCCACGTGACGCCTTTGGCAGGACTGACAAAGTGAGAAGATATTAGCATAAGGAGAGAAGAAGAGAGGGTGAGGAGGGGTCGACAGGTGAGAGGGGTAGTGGTCAGATTAGCACAGTCTGAGGCGTCTGTGGAAGTTTTAAAATCATCTCATTTCTCTTGCATTATGGTCTGTCAATAATGAAATGAACATTCTGTATAAAGAGAAGACAATCTACATCTGTTTAAAAAAAAGAGAGAAAATTCTCATGGAAACTCAATTTTATGTTGAAGTTGTCACCATTAAACAACAACAGCAAAAAAATAATGAATGAAAACACACAACACACCCACACACACACACACGCACACACGTACGCACGCGCGCGCGCGCGCACACACACACACACACACACACACACACACACACACGCACGCACGCACGCACGCACGCACGCACGCACCCACGCACACGCACACGCACACACACACACACACACACACACGATGCATTCACAATGTGTAAATGGTTCATCAAATTTTCAAATGTATTTTTGAGAACGTTATGATTGACACAGAAAAAAAATGTTAATATGTATGCCATTTAACTCGAAACCCCTTCTCCACATGGACATCAGATAAGTCTCTCTTCATTCTTTGTTTGTACTGTCCTAAATGTTAAATGTGATCGGCGGCCATTCTCCACATGGACATCAGATAAGCCTCTCTTCGTTCTTTGTTCGTACTGTCCTAAATGTTAAATGTGATCTATTTCTTTGCTTGAAGAAGACCCAAGAGGTCGAAATGCATCGTGTCTTGTCCTGCGCTTTGTTTGTGTATGTCCTTGGCGGTAACTAACCCTCTCTCTTTCTAAACTTTGAAGTGTAGTTAGCAATCAGAAAAAAATTAAAGAAGGAACAAATTTGTGACTGATGGCAGTGTGGCATAGGCGTCATCCCGAATTTCTCCGTCAGCTCCCCCACCCACCCCCCACCCCACCCCCACCCCACCACACCCTCCCCTTCCCCTCTCATCCCCGTTACCCTATCCCGTCACTTCCATCGTATGTGAGTTGTATGGGAGCATCCTAGCATCATAAGCCGATGATAGCTGTTTCCCTGTTTCCTGAGGACAACAGGTGTGTCTGTTATCCTTGAGGAAAACAGTGTTCACTATTTTCCTCGAGGATCATGCCTGTGTTCCTTGAGCAATACAGCTGTTACCGTCTACAGACGCCAGTATGCTCCCATAGTGAGTCCTAAGCATTATCCGTGGACCCAAGCAAAAAACCCGAGTCATGCGTTGAGGACTGGCTAACGTTGTCGTTTCCCTAAGAAGACCGACGCGGCGTCTCATGGTTGTTAGGGAGTCATGTTCACAAAAAGTATAGACTGACTGTGTCAAACTGAAGTATCAGTTCACTTGGTCAGAGCGCTGTACCTGTACCACAGAGGTTGTGGGTTCGTCCCACATGGGGGCACTGATTGTTTTTAATTGTAAGACTAACGCCTTGTCCCCACCCCCACACCCCGTTCCCTATCTTATACTTCTTTTTTTTGTTTTGATTACGACATTCCCGTACTTTTACACAACAGTATATTCACAAGGAGACAATCAACATGTGGCTCAGGCACCGTTCAGTTATGATACTGTCAATTACATTTTCAGCACAAAGAGCGGTGTGAACCGCTACGGACAGCGCACTTGCTCCCAACCATGGAGAGAGGGGTTCGATTCCCTGCTGTCACATGTTGTATACTGTTACTGTTTAATTATATATTCTTTCTATCATTGTTCCCCTTTTTCATTCTTCCTTGTCTTTTCCATGTTTTTCCCCCTTTTTCTTCGTAGGTGGTGGTGGTTGAGGAAGAGGGTGCGAGCAGTAAGTTGGGAGTGGTGATTGTGGTGGGAGATGGCGGTGGAATGGGGGTGGAGGTGGGTGAGGGTAGTGATTCCTTTCTTGTTTTCTGTGTAGAACGTGGTTCATGCTAGTTCTTGTTGGGTCATCATCATCATCATCATCATCATCATCATCATCATCATCATCATCATCGTTATTGTTGTTGTTATTTTCAGTATTATCACCATTGTTATAATCGCGCACGCACGTGTGTGTGTGTGTGTGTGTGTGTGTGTGTGTGTGTGTGTGTGTGTGTGTGTGTGTGAGTGTGTATGTATAGTAGTAGTAGTAGTAGTAGTAGTACTTTCATTTTACTTCTTTAAAAATAGACGTGTGTGTGTGTGTGTGTGTGTGTGTGGTGTGTGTGTGTGTGTGTGTGTGTGTGTGTGTATTATTGCTGTCCTTATATTATTATTATATCATCATTATCATTATCATTATTATATACTATTATTGTTATTATTATTATTAATATTATTATCATAATTATTGTAATGATTAACAAGTGCTATTGTCATATTTTTTTTATTAATGTTGTTATTGTTGTTTTTGTTGTCATTGTTGCTGTTATTGCTGTTGGTATTGTTTATTGTTATTTTCATCATAATTGTTTTCATCGATGTGTGTGTGTGTGTGTGTGTGTGTGTGTGTGTGGTGTTGTGTATGCAGTTTCAATCCCTTCCCTGCCCAACTCCATCTTATCTCGTCTTCCTGTGCGTTTCGTATTCTTCATATTCTCAGTCGCCATTTTCAGCTTATCTTTTCTCTGTCCTCACTCCCC